>JAVFBX010178877.1:0-26017 GCA_034783855.1 Mopalia kennerleyi
TTATAATATTTAAAAAGTTTTATAAATCAACCACGACACAATTCATAAATGTATAAGCAGCACCCTGAATCACTTATTACACAGTCCACTGAATCATTTATTACACAGTCTACTGAATCATTTATTACACAGTCCACTGAATCATTTATTACACAGTCTACTGAATCACTTATTACACAGTCCACTGAATCACTTATTACACAGTCCACTGAATCACTTATTACACAGTCCACTGAATCACTTACCACACAATGTTATGAATCCATTAGAAAACACTACACTATATCATGTATAAAACATTACACTAAATAACTAGCCAGGTCCACAGGATCACTCATACAACAGCCAAACTTCACACAATCATTCATTTTACAGCACATGGAATTCCTTATAAACAACAAAGCAAATCACTTTGTGATCAGCACACTGAATCACTCATAAAACAGCACACTGAATCACTTATAACACAGCACACTGAATCACCCATAAAACAGCACACCGAATCACCAATAAAACAGCATAGTGAATCACCCATAAAACAGCACACTGAATTAATTATAACACAGCACACTGAATCACCCATAAAACAGCAGTGAATCACCCATAAAACAGCACACTGAATCACCCATAAAACAGCACACTGAATCACCATAAAACAGCACACTGAATCACTTATAACACAGTACACCAAACATCACACTAAACCACTTTTAGATCAGAACACTGAATCATTCATAAAACAGCACACTTGGGATTCTTATTAAACAGAACTCTGAATCAATCAAAAAAGCGCAGTGAATCACCTATAAAATGGTACACTCAATCACTTATAATACAGCACACTAGTGATTCTTATAAAACAGCACTCTGAATCACTCACAAAACAGCACAGTGAATCACTTATAAAATGGTTCACCCAATTACTCATAAAACACCACACTGAATCATAGCAACTTGAATTAGCTATAAAACCCTAAACTTAATCACTCATAAAACATTACACTGAATCACTCATAACAAAGCACACAGTTCATTGAATCACTCAAAATGTATTTCAGTGAATCACTTCTGAAACATTACACTGAATCACCCATAAAATAAAACATTGAATCATTTATAAAACATTACCCTGAATTATTCATAAGACATTAAACTGAATCACTCATAAGTATCACCCATGACAATGAATCACCTCTAAAACAGATCTTTGATTACAACATGAAAATTTCCAAGGACAATACCTATAATATAACAATTAACAATTAGACGCTGCATGCTTATTTTTGGTCATTTCAATTCTAAAAGACAATTATCATCTTTCAGAGGATTTGATCTTTAAACATCCAATACAGCTGATATAACACTCCAAACTCTAGATTAAAAGGGCATTAGTTGAGCACCCACCTTTGTCCAAACTGAACTGGCGCTCATGATGTCTTGCATTTTCAGCGGCCACTTTCAATAAGCCTTGGATGTTTAAGAGAAGAGTTTCAATGGAGGATAAACCTTGGCTATCCCCATTCACTAGCTGACTGCTGAATGCCTGAGCATGTTGGGCCAGTTTTTCATTAGTGTCTCCGGGTCGGACATTCTCTGACATTTGCAAACTGTCAAGATCTACAAGAAAAACAACATTATGCATGAGTTAAGTCGACTATACAGCATCCGTGAATATGTTGTGACAATGTGATGGTATGCTGACCTGTAATAATACATACACATCATTATGTCACTATTTTATCTTAAATTTTATCCAAAGTGTACATGGATAAAGGAACTAAAGCAAAGGAGAATAGATAAGAAACAAATTATAAAATAATATGTAGGCCTACAGTTATGACCACTAAAATACATCAACAATAAATATAAATATTTTTATACAAAATGTATAAATATTTTAATACAAAATGTATAAATATTTTTTATACAAAATGTATAAATATTTTTATACAAAATGTATAAATATTTTTATACAAAATGTATAAATATTTAAAAAATTTAGGGCCAAGCTATAGCAATCTGGAGCCATTTGACCATACTCTTGTTGAAGTACATTCTGCATCATGTCCCCTATGTGTTATATCACTCATGTCAGTAAAGTGGGACTTTACCACACTTTCTTCAAGTGAAGATATGTCATGATGAGTTATGTAAGAGCTTTTAGAGAGCTGCAATAAGGAAAATTAGAAAAACAATAATACTTTCAAAGCACAAACATTTACAAAAAAAACTGTAAAGCATCAAGTATTATTAAACCGAATAGTAAACATAATGCTTTAATTGGAATGGGTTAGAAAGTGAGAAGGGAAGTGCCTTTTCGAAACCTTTTTTTGGTGGGTGGATGATTAGTACGTTATGGATACATTTTTGGCTCTCATTACGTGATCAAATATATGTGAAGCCTAGTGGTGCCCATCTACAATTACAAACATATGCTTCTGCCAACTACAGAAACCTTAAAGAAGGAACTAGGAAGATGAGCAATGTTGAAATGCTGACACAGTCTGTTCACACTTAAGACAACTTTACTTCCTTCCCTATGGCAGAATGAAATTAACATTCTCCCGATTAGTTTGAATACAGCTGGTGATTCTATTTACTTAAGGAAGCAATACCATCCGCACCAATAATTTATTACTCCCCCCTCCCTTCCTTCTCCAACTAAATGATTCTTCTCTTTTTATTGAAATGGCTATTGGATGTGCTGTTTTACATTTGTCAGACAGACAAACCAGACAATCTCTCTGGACTTGATCACTGAAGCTTACAATCTCAGTTTTCCACTTTTCTGTCCTGACAGCCCTAGGCCATTCTGATCCTTGTCACAGCTCATGTTGTTTACTTATACCATCTTGTGGCCAATAAAAAACTCATCAAGAAAATAGAAAGAGGGGCAAATGAAATGGGCAAGAAAGTGATAGGGTTTTGGCCTAGAGCTCAGCAAATATCTCTGAGATTTCTATCAATAAACCCATATCACAGGGCCGCCAAGAGGGGAATTTTTTCGCTCTGTTCTTTCCAATTGCCTGCTAATCTTGTCCAATGATGAGCCGAGTTTAATATCAGATGTTAAACTGGTCACTTTGAAGCACTCAAGACTAGCAGAAGCCTTGTAATCAGAGTCTGAGACGCGCCACATTTAATAAGAGAGAGGAGATCTCGAACAGTTTCAATCAATGAGTGATCAGTTTGTATTAGACAGCTGTATCTACTACTGCCAGTGAATAATCCGTCTGGACGCTCCACCCAACATTAACGCACACTTCCAGCAATAGTCAAGAGCCAATTGTACACCCACTCTACAAGTCCATCACGATAGTTGTAACATTTTAACTTAGACACTTTCTTAACTCATTAAATGTAACGACTTCATTTTAATCTACATATTTAATGTGCTTCAGTTCTTTATATTAAATGTACCATAGATTCTTTTGGACTTTGGAAGTAATTAATGTGTGATTGAGAAATTAATCAGAGGAGGGTATAAATAGAGATGTCAGATTAGTAGCCTCGGAGGTGTAGAGTCATCAGCCTAACTGTTTATTCTACTCCACAGATTGACATGTGTTTACCACAGTGTAAAATACAACACATGGCAATGGAGAGAAATAGAGCCAGTCAATTACACTACAATTTGCTTCCAAAGTTAATGTTTCCTTTCCTTACAGTCCAGAGGTAATACAGAATGAAAAACTGTGGATTTATAAGGGTTGCTGATCAGCTGCCCCTAAGCAACCCCGAGGGAACCATTCGCAGAGCACCTTACAAGACAAGGAGAAATAAACACTGAAGATAATTTTACACTCGACTAACTGTACAGATTGTTTTGGAGGGGTTACAGTACTCTGGTCTGACAGATCCACCTGAGGATTTCAATATCAGCCTGCAATAAACACACATTCATCACATATGTATTTAAGGAAAGCTTGATGACATTCTCTCCACTATCTGACCATGTCCTCTTCCACATCATCTCCCAGCAAACATGACACATTGAACCCCAATGGACTAATTGTCTGTCGCATGCCCTACACACAATCTAACTGCTGAATTGCTAGACTTCTAGAGACAGTTGAACATGAAATTAAACTTCCACTCCGTTAAGTCTTCATCTGTGGGTGTGAAAGGGGACAATTTGTATCCAAGTGAATTGGTCTGAATGAAACAAGTGCCATGGGTGGGGAGGGGAGGGGGGGTTCTTGGAGGTATTGAACGATGGACAAGGTGGAAATATCTCATCCCAAAAAGAGATTTATAGACAAGATGAAAATATCTAATCCCAAACAGGGTTGAAAGACAAAGTGAAAATATTTCATACCAAACAGGGTTGAGAGACAAAGTGAAAATATCTCATTCCAAACAGTGATCAACGAACAAGGTAAAAATATCTCATCCCAAACAGGGTTGAGAGACAAGGCAAAAATATCTCATCCCAAACAGGGTTGAGAGACAAGGCAAAAATATCCCATCCTAAACAGGGTTGAGAGACAAGGCAAAAATATCCCATCCTAAACAGGGTTGAGAGACAAGGCAAAAATATTTCATCCCAAACAAGGTTGAAGGACAAGGTGAAAATATTTCATTCCATACAGGGTTGAGGGGCAAGGCAAAAATATTTCATCCTAAACAGGGTTGAGGGACAAGGCAAAAATATCTCCTCCCATACAGGGATAGGGATTTAGAGACAAGGTGAAAATATCTCCCCCCAAAATGGTATCAGGGGACAAGTTCATAATAGCTATCCCAAACAGAGGATAGATAGACATCGTGAGCATTGGATCCAGAAAAGAGTGAAATATATGATCTCAACAGTGGAATAAATAGTAAGGCGAATATATCTCATCTCAAAACAGTTACGATATACTGCAAAATAATCTGCTTGATTACTTTGTGAAGTCTTATTTTTTATTCAAGAATGCCTATATTTTCTCAAAATATTTACATGTGTGCCGTTTTAATTAAATTATAATTTTGCTTTAATTAACTTATGCAGTGGTTTTTTGTTTATTTTTTTTCTAAACTTTATTGACGTAATAAATATGTAGTAAGCACAATAGCTTATAACATGTACAGCAATTATGTAACATGTTTGGTTCACATAAAAAAAAAATTTACACAAACAAAATATAAGTAAAATGATGGCATGAACACGAAATTGAAAATTGAATAATAGGGTGATCACGAGAGTAATATATGATGCTTTTTATATTAATATAGATATAATATAAAAAATAAAAATAAAATAAAATAAAAAAGAATAAAAATAGATAAATTAATAAATAAAAAGCAGGTATTTACAGTTCAAGTTGCGCTGAATGAATAGTTTTTGTTTATTTTATATGAAACAAAAGAATTATTTTATTTAGTCTTTGTTTATAAAGCTTTAATTTCTAACAGAAATATTTTCTCAACTCAATAGGTGTAAACATGTCAAATAAATAGCAAAACGGTACTAATGTCAATTTTTGAAATTGTTAAAGCTAATGACAGTTTATTCCAGTTTTCAATTATAAATTGTGGTCTTTACACATTATTGTGGTGATTCATTAAAAATAAAAGATTGTGGTGATTAAGAGGGATTCTTTCTTAAAGCACATATAGCATTAATCAATCTGTGACTATCTCCTACCATAGATTATCTGAGTGGTGAAGAGAGAGCACTCCAAATAACCACAGTCCATTTTCCCAACCCATATTTCAATTTGAGTTCATTTGCTAAATCAGCGTAATCAGCTTAGAAGGGATAAAACAAACCAGTGTATTTTATGCCCAAGGTGGTCACTAGTGATACAGAGTCGTTGCTGGAATCCAGTTTGGTTGTGTGCCTCTATGGCAGCCAGACAGAGCGGCTTTAATGGACGGGGAATTGAAGAGGAAGAGAATCACTGTCGACAATCCCTCTTAATTCTGCTAAATCAATTTACCTCAACTCTCCACTGCTCCCTCTCAGATTAAATTTTTACCAATTGCCACAGCCATCTTATCTGTCGAGCCGAAAAACAGACTACAAATTGTGTTAAGGTGTTTCTTTCAAAACTCCATTTAGACGACAGCCCAATATGACAAAAGAAAGAAACATCTCCCATCAGCGAGAGCCTTTCTACAAAGCCGCTGCCATTAGCTCTTTAGTTTGTGGAGGTTAATAAAGGAGTAGGACCTTGTAGGGAACCTGTTAGGACGGTGGTTTACTGAGAGCAGATCTTAAAGTCAGCCCAAATAAAGATTTGTAACAAGCTTCCATGTGACACTGAAGAAAAATGCTGAGAAGGAGTGGTTAGTGAAACTGTTGTCAGACATAGTCACAAATTATTGATTGTGATGTGTTTTAAAAGCGGTAGGTTCTAATGATATCCCACTGAATGATTGAAAGGTTGGATCTATGTGAACGACTGCAGTATTTCTACACATGCAACCTGCCCTCCGTGACTGCCACCTATAGTCTGCCGCATTGCCAATACCAATACAAGCAATAGCTTTTTCAACAGAATTCATAATTAAGTCGAATAGAAGATGAGACGACATATGGTTCCCCAGGGTGTTGAATTTTACACAAGAAATTGATTAGAATTATCTGTATTAGTTCTAGTGCTTATTGCCGCCTTTCAATCTCCGTCGCTGCTGTCGTTATGCCATCTGTATTCAATAGAGCTGTGTTATTGTAGAATAGGGCAGGCCCATAACTAGACAATCACCAGAAACAAATCAGACATTACTGCCCTGTAATGGGCTCTTAAGCTTTTTACACCAAAGTTAATCAATTGCAGAGAATTAATGAGCACAAAGACATCAGAAACACTTCCACTGTGAAATATCCTCCATCTTTAAATATAACAGACCTGATATAAGTTTTATAAAACGGAAGAAAACATGTTTTGTGAAGAGCTAAAATTTCTTTTAAACCATTTCTGATTTTTATTTTGGCTGTATTTGTTTATATTTATTTCAGCACATCAAGAAATGTAAACAATTAAAACATGTGAAGAACCTCACACACATATGCACCTTCACACCTTTTATTTTAGAAAAAAGTTAAATACAAAAAGCGGACACTTGACAAATTAACCAAAATTAATGGAGTGCATGTATATATGATGTACATATTGTCAATTTTCCTTTCTATACAAGTATAGAGATTTCAAATTAATCCTGAGATCTATTTTCCTGTCTGTGTTCACAAATTTCACAATATAATGTAGATAAATAAGAGCGAGTGTATATTCTTCCAATGGGATGGAACTTGGGACCTTTGGCTGTAACTAGCAAACCTATAACATCTGGGCTACTGAGACCGTATTACCACAGAACCCCCTTAATTGTCTTACATTATATTCAATAATAATAAAATATTGGACATCAAATAAAAAGTAAAACAAAAACACAATATTCGACAAATGTAAAGCATCTAAAGAAATATTTATACTTCACCTGCATATACTGGCAATGATAACTGGAGTTTATTTACATAAAAGCAAATAAAAAGCAATATAATAAATGATGAAGAGGTCTTACCATCATCTTTGTCATCTTCAGAGTCTCTATCCTCATCACTATCATCCTCATCTGACCGGCGGATGTTAGGCTTGTGTTTCATTGACAGATCTAGATGGCCATTGATATTCAAGTTTAAGGGTTTTGGGTCTGAAACATAACATACCACTGAAGTTCATCAAGAATTGTCAAATTGGACTGATTACATTATGGGGAATTTGACATATATCATAACGATTTTGTACTTAATTTGGTACATTGGACCATAAAGAGAGATCACTTAGCTGACTAAGGTAGTGTGAGGTACAAACAGGCCTTCGGCGGTGGGGGAACATGAAATTTCCAAAAGGGGGTTAATATATTAGAAGAAGCCCATTAACTACAAGCGTTCAACGCTCATATCAATAGCGTGTATGTCATACTATTCTACTCCATGTCGCACCTATTTTGGCAGACTGGCTAACCATCAGGGGAGGCAATTTCAGAATTGAACTAAACACTTGCTCCCTCAGTTGATTTGACTTAATGCAAAATGATTAGTCTCAGAAGTCTGGGAGTTTGCTGTGACAAACTAGCCAGTGGTGGTGGACTGTTAGAATAGTTGCGATGAAAACCAGACATATATCACAATTAAACTACTTTATTGTGTATATTTGAGGTGTTTATATAAAAAATAACAATAATACATATGAATTAAATCACAACAAAGTTATAGGTAGATAAGATTCTCCAAACCAACTGAACACAGAATACAGAACGCTATCATAACGCTATCTGTTATAACATGGCCTAGGGTAACAATGCCTACACTTCTGATAATTGACTTCTGATATAACTGTTTCATTGAGCAGTGTTGTTGTTGTTGGTACATTATTATCATAGGATGGTGTTAAACACCAATCAACTAGTCAGTTTGTGTTAAATTAATTTGTTCACAATGTGAAGTATTGCAAGTGTTCGGACATTCACAATTTAAATGTTTGAAAGTGTTACTGATTGTTCCTACATTCCCAGTTTTAATGCACTGTTTGTTCTAACCCTTTCCTACACCCCCTTTAAACCCACCTCTCCAGCCCCCTTAACCACCCCCCCCCCTCCAGCACCCTTAAACCCACCACTCCAGCCCCCTTAAAACCCCACCCCAGCCCCCTTAAACCCACCACTCAAGCCTTTCTTAACCCTCCCCTTCTGTCCCATCTTATCAGCTCCACCTTACTGTAACTCCCCTTCAGCTCCCTCTAACCCACCAATCCAGTCTTCTCTACCCCCCCACTCCACCCCCCCTAACCCACCCCCCTCAAACCCACCAGTTCACCTCCCTCTAACCCACCACTCCAGCCTTTTCTAATCCTCAGCTCCAGCCTCCTCTTACCCTACCCTCCAGGCACTCTAATCCTCTTCTCCAGTCCCCTCTAACCCTCCTGTCCCATCCAGTCTACCCCTCTAACCCTCCTGTTCCCTCCAGTCCACCCCTCTAACCCTCCTGTCCACCACTCTAACCCTCCTGTCCACCCCTCTAACCCTCATGTCCACCCCTCTAACCCTCCTCTCCAGTCCACTCCTCTAGCCCCCTCTTACCCCACCAATCAACCCATTATACAGACAATGTTTCTCTGATAAAAGAATTAATGTCCATCATGTAAGAGGCACACTGATTAAAGGTAAAACATTTTCTCTGGCAGTTGTAGACAAATCTTACTGGCTGTTTGAGCCAAGGGTTTCAGGTTGGCCGGTACAAACAATGTGCTCTCATCATTCACCGTTAAGTCTGTCAGCCAAGTAATGTTTAATTAAGAGCATGTAGCCTCTACCTGTTGTCAGGACTGTACGCCACAAACATACAAATACATACAAACAGACGGTAATTGCAGGAAGTCCCTTCTTTCAGGCAAGCATTTCAAAGAATTCAGTTGCAATTCGATTTGTTTATTGTAATGGTTGTGACAACAGATCCTATTATTAGATTAAAGATTAGTCTGTTCAAGGAACATCAAGATAAAATCTCAACATCAAAGAAATAGTCTCTTTTTGAAATAAACCCATGGTCTGTTAGCCATTTTCTCGTCTGTCAGACATCACTACATTAAAAAAATCTCACCGGAACACAGACAATGGGACAAAAGGAATACCGGGAGATGTTTCATTTTCTCTACAATTGATCAGATGAACTAACAAAGAGTGGAGATAATTTCCCTAATGTGACAGTCCCCTCTCCGTCATGTCAGCGCCGTCCACTGAATCAACTATCCAATCATTCTTTCCAATACTAACTTCTTAATGTAATTGTCTTGTACTATTTCCCCTTTCATCATGTCAGATAATTCAATTTATTTATGTGTATTCTCAGTTTTTATGTACTTTTTTTATATTTTTTATTTTCTTTGATTAAAAAAGCTGCCTACCACAATGATAATCCAGTGCACGCATTGCATCCTTTTCTGCCTCCATCATTGACGAGGATTTCTCCATTGCACGAACATGATCAATCTTGTCCTCACGGGACCTTTAATGAAAAAAACATAGAGATTTTAATTTTAGATCAGAATAAAGATCAAATTTTTAGATATTAAAAAGTTCACTATTCAATTAAAGATTATAAGGGCCTATTAATGTACATGTGTAATCATTGGTTACAGCCATTCGAACAATCAAATTAACAAATACAAATTGATAATATAAAAGAAAAAATACAGAGAAAGGAGAATTACTTGTTTGACTGCTGTTAAGAATAAAGATTAAAGGATAAAAGGATTAAAGGTGACTTGTATCATAGAAAACCATTTCTTCAAGTAAAAGATAGGACAGCTCTGTAGGAAAGTCATTAAAAAATATTAACATTCTGCTGAAGTGATGACTTTCAAATTATATTCAATTATATAATGTATTGGGATTAATGTCATTCTGATAATTTGGTAAAATCTTTAAACATTGCAAGATTCAATATTTATTTATTTCAGACAAACACATTCAAATAGTTTTGTCTAAATATATGACAGTTCCCATTAGGGCATAAATTGTTCATGTCAACAAGAGTGTGATAATCATTTTACATCTTGTGGACAAAACCTAGAATAAAATAAAGCTTTGCTGGTTGAAGATCGGACTCTGATTAATTTCACTGAAATAATCTAAAAATGTGCATGTCAGTTTTCCAGAAGATGGAAAAGCAGATAAGGGTGGCCTTATGACGTTTCACTTAACTTCTGTCAACATATTATCTCTATTAGATGTATTGACGTCCAGGCAGCCAGACATCAACTCTCTTTCTACATGTGAAAATATTCAAAATAGACGGAGATGAAATGGAGTTGATAGGTGGTTGTCAATTACTGACCTAAACAGTTCATCTAGAGATCCTATCAGGAGACAAAGATAGAGGCATTAAGAGAACCGTAGAAAGCTAAGAGTTAGCAAACTTTCTCTGATTCCATTAGAGAGAAATTTTATCAGGACTTAAACAGCTTAACTAATAAGACTGTCTTTTGCAGATGTTACAGAGGAACTGAGAAAAACATGCCATATTATTTTCTAATCCTGTTATGTACAGCGAATATCCATTAGGTTTCATTCCACTCCATCTGTTTTATTGTATATAAAATTGTGTGTTCCATTAGTGCTCACTTGTTATTCAAACAGCCAGTGATATGTTTGTATGTACGTGTAGCACAGAGATGACTTAAAGAACATGCCGCCATATGGACGGCTACACAGTAACAAGTTAGCAGAGAAATAAAATACCAAGCCATTAAATATTCAACTGTTTGGTTGGTCCCTTTCCGTTCAGGATACAAACCAATGGCTGAGATTTTCATGATAAAATACAATTAGCCACATATGGATAATTAAGGAAAGGAAAACTATTAGTGTTTATTGGCCGCCTGTCACCTCTGTTCAGTGGCTGTATGTAAGGCACCATGGCACATTAACACCTCAATGGGCAATATGCTTTTATGTTTGCCTCACATCATCAACTTCTGAACACTTACTGATGCAGTTCAATTCAAACTGCCTGAAATAGTGTTTGAGTAAACAATTACATTGCGAGTTGGATATTTTAAATTGATGTTAGAGATTCACTGATGTGCAGTATCCATAAAAAAATAATAAGGAGTGTTTAATTTTGGACAAAACTTATGACATGCAAGACAAATAAACAAGTCTTGAACAGGTTGTATTTTTGCAATGTTTACCTGAAGAGGATAGTTACCTGGGTGAAATAAGGTCTGACTCTGAACTGGACCTGTCTTTGATGACGGATCCATCCGGGCGGAGTCCCAGGTGAGCAGCGGCCGCCATGCCCATGGGAGTAGGTGGTGACATCATAGGGTGGCCAAATGGCATAAAGGGTAGTGCGGATAGGGCATAGGGGCTATGTGGGAAACCATTGAGTATTGCTGAAGCTTTCCTATCTCCTGAGAATAAATAGGAAAGATCTACATCTCAATTATAACAGTGAAATTACGAAAACAATACAAGCTATTTTAATAAATAAACCTCAAAACAAGATTAATCACACAGATTTTGGGTATTTCTAAAAGCATGTTGAAAATATCTAAGTGAATTCTTAATGAATGAATCAGTAATATTAATTATAAAAAAGAAAACTAGGACTATCATCACATTTGTGTATTTCAAAAATCATCTTTGAATTGATACTTTATCAGTTAAATAGTGAAATTGTTTTCATACAATCATCTGCAGTAAAAGAATCAAGTCCAGTGCAGACATTTATTCATTTTATTAAAATTGTTTAAGTTTCGAAATTAAAAAGAGACTTGGTCAAAGGCAGCCAGTGTTCAAATAAACCAAATACTGCATACATAAAAAAAGACATCTGTACATATTTAACGTGCTATAATAGCTTTAATACAGGTGAAATGAGATATATAGAGAGAAACCTATTATTTTCTTATTACTGAATTGCTAATGATTTACTGTTGATAATTACTCCTCAGCTCTTGACAGATTCTTTGTGGTGTAAATGGCGCTTCCATTCCAATGATCATTATTAATATAAACATGTCAAGGAATCCTCCATTGTTGGCTGGCACAGATCAAAGTCAATTATGTCTATTGTTTTCTTGTGACACATAGTATTCCTATTTCACCGTATCAATAATGTATAATGATGAAGCCAACTGAAGTCATCATTAGATACAACCACAATGTTTTTACCTCAACAAAACTTTCTGCTTTTGTTCCTATTCTCACTTTTATATTATTGATATCAAATTGCTCCATAGCTGACTTCACAATGACTCTTTTAAGGATTCCTTTCTATAATTTATTATGTACACAAATGCTGAAATGAGCAGATGTTCTATATGAACAATCAGCATTTGTCAACACTCCAGTCTCACAGCCATATACATAACAATCACTTTAGTCATTTTTTCCATCCCATGTTAATGTGTTTTTATATTCCTTGAATTTTAACATGTTTGCTTTTTTAATATCATATTTATTTATAATGCAGTCAAATTGAGCTTTAAATAAATCAATAAAACATACTGCTTAAAAAAAACAAAGTCTGATTTGTTTCTGAATTGTCAGATTTTCACCAGATAAATGTTTTGTGTTTGTTTGTTATTAGTTTACAATTCTCATTCTTCATTTCTCCCAGCCTAGACTTCTCTAATAGAATAACAGATGGGCAGTTAATGCAATGAGAGTAACACGCCTCTCTAAATGGAAACAAAATGAAACATCACTTTAAAAGCCCTTCAGGACGTTTCAGTTGTCTTTGGAAGTTAAAGCCTGCAGTGAAATGGCTTTCAAACTCCGGCTGCCCTATGAATGTGGTCAGGAAGAAGAGTAGAGTAGCCATTGAGAAGCCTTCTTGTTTGAGGGAAGGTGTACATGTGGGGAGATGCTTGACCATTGAGCTCCCATTAATCCACTCAGCCTGAGGCATTTAATTACCAGACTGGTTGATAAAGTCTACAAGCACTAAACGCTTACAGCCACCCTAGTCAAACACTAAGGATTTGTGTGATTTCATAAACATCCTTTCTAATGGTCAGGCCGGCTTCATGTGAAGAATGACAATTGATTGCTAGCAGATTAAGATATTGGGTTTTAAGATGTGTTCTGGCCTGAACAATGCTTTACCTGACTCCATGTTTTTTCACAAGATGAGTTTCAAGTTGGTTGTGGTTCAGCAGGACAAAAAGACCTGGTCGGATCCATATATTGATTCCAACCACAAAATGACTACTTCCTTTCTTAATGCAACAGTAAAATCGTGTGACAACAGAGAAAGGCAGGGATAAATAAGTAACGCGTGCCTTGAATCAAATCTTTATCAACTCAATCACCTCTTTTTTGTTATATCTTTTCCTGCTTGTAAAATAAAATTCACCAAAAGATGTCAATTTGATTTGTTGAGTGTAAAGGCTGCCTGGTAGCCGCTTAACAAACCATCTCTGTTGTTTCAAGATATTGCTATTACAGAGACGGCAAACTCAAAGCACTCCAATTTACCTCCACCCATTAGGACAGTCTACAACTCCTCAGTTAACTTAGCTATGGACAAAGAAAACCAGTTGAGTCCTATTGAAGGGAGAGTTCTGAACAGAGGTTTCACCATACTTGTATTCATTTAATAAGTCATTGAAGAAATCTTCTCTCTGAAGATGTGGTATCTATAGACTGGTTAGTTGGGGGACAATGGCTCCATGACGACACAATCTGAGAGGGATCAAACGACGTCTCTCTATCCCTTTATTTCAAGTATGCCAGAAATGAAGTCTCATCTGTCACAAACACTTATAGTTATTGACAAATGCTACTGACAGTTTGCACTTAGTTAAAAGCCTGTTTGGAGCTGTGTGTGGTGCCTATTGTGGTTAACTCTCCCCTCAAAAACACCCATTAATGCATCGCACCGCTGTCCTCCTAACCAACTCTCCCTTTCAATATTATAGAAAATACAAAGAAACACAAAGCAATTAGAGTTGTAGTTCAGTTTGTCAATATGACACCTACATTTCCAATATTTAATTTTAATGTTTTCGATTTTGTTTTGATTTAATTTGAATGGTTTATGAAAACTACTACGCTATTAGTCACATGTTTCCTGACCCAGAAGTCTTCATGTTATTTATTAATGTCTTCTTGGTGACATGGAAATGGTCATATTAAAGGACAACCAATTTAGATGACATAACTTTAACTTTAAGCTTACAGGTTAACAAAAAAATCCATATAGTTTGAAACACAAAGAACATGTGAAAATGGGATAATAGTTACTCACCAGTAAAGATTCTAAAATTCGTTTTCAATTGTTTTAAGGCTTTTTTTTTCAAAGTGAGAGTATATTGAGCTTTTTTTCTTTTGGCAATAAATAAACATATCTCCATAATGAAATGGTGGAAACACTCGACTTTGTTTGTTTGGGTTTGTAAGAAATTGACCACCGACTACACTGTACGGTATTATGCCTGTTATGCATGTGCCTTCTATAAATGAATACATAATTGAATTTTGAATATTCATAGTTTATTGCTGTGTGTACATTGTGTGTTTGGTACATCACATGCTCTAATAGCTTTACAATGGCGACTCAAACATTACAAGCAATAGAGAATGACGCGCCCATCAGGCCGCCGGTAAAATTCTCACACTGTCTTGCACAAACAAATTAGTATTGAGATGGCCAAGGAGAAATAATACTGGCAATTATTTCCAAAAGATAACCAATTATCTCCAGAAAACATCCCAACTGGACAGTAATGGCAATGTGACCTTGTTTTCACCAGCTCTCAGAAAAGATCATTTCCTGCGCGCTGTTTCATTCTCGACTGAAGAGCTCAGGATTCACCGATCATACAAAGTTAAAGAGGCTGTCCTTCCGATGATATTTTACTATCAGGTTTTATCAGTAGACTAGACAATACGCTGAGTTCATATTAACTGGATAGTCACTAATCACTTGACCCAATGTATTATCAGCCAGCGTCTGACTGACTGACCACAGCTCATTAACATACCATTAAACATTTACACTGGTCACTTGATACATGTACGCTGAATAAAAAATATCAACAAAGAACTAATTAATTATTCTTACCAACAAAAAACAGTTTAGAATATAATAAAGACATAAAAAAATACTTCTGATAGTTTATAAACTATAAACATAAATTTTATACTCAAAAGAAACATGAAAAAAACCAAACATTTTTACAGTGAATTTTGTTAAGTAAGCACAATAATGCTGGCCTACCTCCAGTATAGAGGCGAGGATCAAACGCGTAATGATCCCCATTCTCTAACCTCGATTTCTTCAGTTTGTCGAGAGTATCGTGACTGGCATGGATTGATGGGCTCCGTTTTGGAGGACGACCAGGTCTTGCACTGAAAAAAGTGTCAAAACAATAAATTTTCATAATTGAGAAAATATATAAACATAACAAATGATATGGACTGATATTGTTCGATCTAATAAACATGCATTTTCATTTGATAATTACTAATAAAACTCCTTAGCTTCAACCCAAGAGCAACAAAAAATCATAAAGGATATCAAATCATTTTAAACAAACCTTTGAAAAGTTGTGTAGGCTCATATATCCTGTTAAATATTAATATACAAAAGTGTATATATTTTTACAACACATATTTGTTTGTTTGTTTGTTTGTTTGCATGCAAACAAACTGCTGGCTTGCTTGACTGGTTGGTTGGTTGGTTGGTTGGTTCTATGTTATTAGTTTGTGTTTTTATTTATATCTATTTATTTATTTATTTACCATTTATAACATAAACTAGATAGGAATTCATTTTACAACGTCTTGTTTGTACAAAGGGGAAAATAAAATGAAAATAAATGCAAAAGAAATTGTATCATCAGTTGAACTTTGCTCTTTGCTAACCCGGTTCTCTTTTACACATCTCGATCAAACGATTTCTTCCATTCAATAATGTGTGCATGTGATCAGTCAAACAAAACTATTTGTCTGGTTCAATCCGTCCCTCGTCCTATGCTTTGTCGTCACAACACAAAACACTAAGCTAACAAAAGCGGCCTTCCCAGGAGAAATAACCCATATCACTGACTCCATGACAACTTGTGTGATTATGAAAGAGATTAAAACCAATTCTCTGCGAACTCCCCTTCAATGGTGCGTCAGGCTTTGCCTTTTAAAACAGAACACAATCAAACATCCCAATAAAAACTTCATTTTCACTAGCATTTATAAAAGACTCATTCCATTGCCTTTGCAAATTCTCGTTGCTGTTGTTTGCAAATCATTTTTATTTCAACTGATATAAACGATAGTTGTGTGATCATAGGGTTTGATAGAAATTCAACCTCATAAATCATTCATTTGCTGGGATGTTCGTTTGAATGTAACAATTGATTTGGTTGTCTGTAACGCCTGAAACCTTTGGAGTCCCAGCACTGCCAGTTCTCTTCATTTTTACCAAAGTAAACAATTAAGGAAAAGCACATAGTGATTGGGATGTGTATATCTTTATACTAACAATAGAAAACCAAACAGATCTGCTGCTAATAAACTTCCTGCATGGTTAATCCAGTCTACTGCCGCTCAGACCTCCGAGTGAATCGCATGAGCAACAATAGAATCATAGCCCTTCAACTCAGAAAAATCCATTTCTCAGAGTTTGTAGTGTCTGAAGTTAGAACTGATCAAATGGGAAGGTTTATTGTTATTATACAGAGAAACGTTATTGATATGTGCTTCCTGCATTAACACAATGAGGCAAATACTGCAGGAACTAAACAACTAGCGGAGTAATATTTTGTAATGAGAAGACCGTGTGATTTAGCATGATTCAATTGCTTTAATGGTCATGATACTCTCTCTTATACCAGTTGGCTGACATATAGCTGAATGGATTGATGAATGACACTTCTGTGCCCAATGTTACCCTCTGCCCTAACCCTACACATCTACATGCTCATATCCGACCATTTAAATAAGAGAGTAAATGGTAACTGGTCAGGTGCCTTACTGAGACAGATCTAAACATCTTAGCTTGGCCAGCTTATTTAATATTGACAGGCCTATTAGAGACTGGCTGATGTTCACTTACAGACTGATCAGAAACCTTCATGATGAATCGGTGGAGGGTGAAATGACTGACCGCTCTAAAGAAAAACCATTAGATAATGCGTCATGTCAGTCTATAACTGTAAACTTAAGCCCTATGAGGTCAGGCTCCTCATTCACATATTCCAATCAACACACATCTAATCTCATTCCATTTTCCCTCCGTGACATATTCAATTTTCACCAAACTGGATATGATGAATGAAAAGAACTGATTTTTGTCAAAGTAAGGCTGATGCTCAGCCAACAGATCAGTCCTGGAAGATTTTAAAGCAAACAAGATCAATCTGTAGGGTAAATGAGCGGCCAAACATGCTAGTCTTCAATTCCCATCAATTTTACAGCAATTTATGCAATTCCCTGTCACAAGAAACTGTCTAATAAGATAGTGGTATTATTGTGAATCAGTCATGTGACCTCAGCCAACAAAACCTCTTTGAGGAATTGTTATCGAGGAATTAAGCTCTATCTTAATTTATCAATCTAAATGTTTTCTATCTTTGGCTTTCCTTGTGTATTCGGAATGATATTCCATCACAGTGGTAGCTATAAAAACCTTACAACTACATATTTTTTACCATTATTTTGGAAACTAAATAGTTGTAAGCCTCCAACAATCTTTAACAGTTCCATTAATTAGATTTTTATTGCAGAAAATAATTTGGGTTTTCATGGTGACACAAACAGCCCAATAATTAGGTATTTGTGCATGTCTACAGAATGACAAGAGCAACATAAATTATTTTTTAACTTGGGAGGAAACTATTTTTACATGTTTGTTTCGTTTTAACATTGTTATTCAAAGACATTTGGTTTTCAATACATGTTTCATAAGCTTGCTAGGTTCTGTCAAGTGTGACCTAAACTACACTCTGCTGGACCTACACTGTATAAGCTGAATAAAATAGTGTCAACATTAATTATCTCTCTAATTATTGCAATTTGTTTCAAACACTTTATTACAAAATGTCAAACAAGATTCTTTATTTTTTCTATATAATCTTATTCTTGT
The DNA here is from genome assembly GCA_034783855.1 of Mopalia kennerleyi. NCBI lineage: Eukaryota > Metazoa > Mollusca > Polyplacophora > Chitonida > Mopaliidae > Mopalia > Mopalia kennerleyi. Next base: position 18,578 of record JAVFBX010178877.1, read on the forward strand.
GTTTTCAAAAAAGATTAATCTAGACTTTAAATTAAAAACGATAAGTCGTGATAGAAATCAGAGTGAGGTTAGTTAACTAGAAAATATGATAGGATGATTTGCTGGGTAGGGGAATTAATAGTAATGATCATTGAAAACATGGAGGTATTCAGCTACTAAAATGGGTAACTGACCTGAAGGTTTGAGAGTAATTAAAGAAAAATACTTTTTTTGTTGGTAAGAATAATTAATTAGTTCTTTTCTATTTTTACTAACTTAGCAGTTTTATTTGCTATTCATTCAACAAAAGTTATGGGTTTTTTAAGTCCAGCTTTTACTTTTAGTATGAAATGAACTTTTACAGAAAATTATTTTTGATTTGCCAAAATTGAGTAAAATTATTATTTGAAAGCCCTTTGATGTTATGAAAACAGTAGATATTTTGAATAAGAGCACTGTTAAAAATTGAATTTTGATAAAATATTTAATATTTGACAGCTAAAATAGCGTTTTTTGTTGCCCATATACAGCCCCTCAAAATGACATCTATCAATTACTGCGGTACCTAATGAACATTGTTTTTATTTTATAAAACATATTATTACTGCGTGTATTTACGAGCAATTGTTTACCTGTCCAAACTTGTGACAATCAGAAGAACAGTCAAATCAATTTAACAACATCAATTGAACACATCAAATATGCAACTCAATCATTGACACAGATTTGGAATGAATCTATTCAACATTAGGGATACCTACCTGTGCTCAATAAAATATATCTAATACATCAGACACATGTTTACCATGAACCAAAAACCAAATGTTATTTTGTTAAATACTACCTGAGTGAAGAGGGTGAATTACCAATGACTTTTGACTCATAAATAGGGTAAAGCAACAGAATAAATTTTAAAGTCTTAATCACTTTCTGACTATAGAGTGATATATCAGACAAGTTAACCTGTCAAATTCAGGCATTAAAATCCAATAGAAATGCCTTGGGTGATTTTAGTATTGAGAATATGTCCAAACATGTATGCTGGAATCCTGGGTGATCCATCATAACAGCCAGATAAGATACTATTTGACAAAACTAATTAATATAATTGGCTCCCTTCTAATAACAGTAGTATGCTATAACCTGTCATATGTCATATCTCTTCTATCAAACTGTTAAATTAATTTTCATCAACAAAAAAAAAGAGTTTTTGAGTAAGGGTGATTAATTCTCTATATCAATGCTTCCATCATTCAATTAAACCTACAGATTTCCCTCTTCTACTTTTTTAATATTTCTATCTGTCTTAAATCAGCATGGTTTGCTCAAGGTAAATTCACCATCAAAAAGGTTGGCAGGTACAACTTAAGTTCAGCTAGCACCATGTCTACATTATATACAAACCCATATCCCTATTATCAGTTAACACACACATTTCCTCATTTCTCTTCACTCTAGTTCGATTAGTTTAAACAAATATTATTAATGCAGAAAAAGACAATTATGTTTGGCCCCCCTGGATTCAATCCTAGGTCTCTGGCTAAAAACATATACATATTTTGTGTATTTCATTATATTTAGCTTGTTTTACCCTTGTGTATTTCATTATATTTAGCTTGTTTTACCCTTGTGTATTTCATTATATTTACCTTGTTTTACCCTTGTGTATTTCATTATATTTACCTTGTTTTACCCTTGTGAATTTTATTTCTTAACGTTTCTACATGTACCTTTTAATTTGTTTTTGTATTTAATTTCTTATCTACATTTTCTCACTGATTTTCTTTAATCTTGAAGATATTTATATCACTTGAACAGACTTTTGGTGTCTAACTATAATTATTGTTTATATGGCAAAGTGGCTAGTGGCCAACCTAAATTAATTAACTATGCTTCAGTCATTAAGCTAAATACACAATAGATAAGCTTATGTTTAAGCTAATGATTTTATCTGCACACTTACATGGTCTTCTAACAACTCATTGGTTCCTCATCTTTGAACTTATATATCAACTACTAATAATTGACAGCAGTCCAGTTTATATAAATAAAACATATCAGAGATTAGTGGAATTTTTTTTACGACTTTTAAGAACCAACATTTACAAGATTTTTTAACCTCAGGATATCCTCTACTCTGATGGTTTAATAAATTTACATGCTTTATCAACACTTGCTGAAAAAAGTGTACCATGATCATAACATGCCTTCAAAACATACCACACAGAGAAAAAAATGTGAAGCATTTAATTAGAGATGAACAACGAGGTGAAATTTGCAATAGCTAACACAGAGAAATCAACTTCCTGTGTCGTTCAACTTAATTAATTTCCAGTATAAATATCTCTTAAGATGAATGGCTTATTGAGAGAGATTAGAGAGCTTATCAGATTAAATATTTTAATATTACCACCTGTGTGTAATAGTAATAAATATAGCTTGATCAGTTATAGTGCACTATAACATGCTGACTGAGAAAGGAGTTATCAAGGAACAGAAGTAACGAGCCAGATAACTGATCAACCGTTCTTAACTATCATTTGTGTGGAAATGTGTCTTCACTGGCTACACATTTGCTCAAGCAATGGTTCAACAATTCTGTTTCCACTTTTGTATATAATGGATTTAGTATGTACTGGATATTGCATCTTTTATTGATAGTTGCACCAAGAGGCACCACTTTGATCCCAAAATAGTAGCTACCTATGTCTGTGGTTGTTAAGTATAAACTAGTACACATCTATTAATTAGCCTATTCCGTTTAAGAAAATGTTGTAAAATCTGTAAAGCATGATTGAGCTAGTATGAGCCTAAGGGCAAAACCCACAGTTCATTTAATCACCGAATAATGTACACACGAAGAGATACCCAGATCATAACTGATCAGAAAATAGAAGTATAGCCTCTGACAGTCATGTAGAAAAGAGATTAACAAACTTCAAAATTAGTGATAATACAAACATAAACTTTAAGTCAGGTTGGGGAGGTTATACAAAGCAACCACTTTTTGCATGCCTTCAATGAGTGACCCCGCCCCCACCTCTCCTCCCATACAAACAAATACTACTGTCACTATATAGACACATACTTTCTTCATGCATGGTATAATTCCCACTAGTATATATATATACCTCCCTCAACAACGATAAAAAATCCTCAAATCCTCTAGTCAGAAAAAGAAAATGCAAACCAAGTTAATAAAACAGATTATCCTTAATCTTTGTCAAATTGATGACAGGTATATTACATTGAGACCATTAACTATACCTGTACATCTGATAATTATTTTTGTAAGTGATAAACACATTTCTCCTAATAAATTAATTCATAACCACAGGGTAGATGTCAACATAAAAACAATTCTAATCAAATTACTTTCTTTCATTTCACATGGCTGTTTTTTCAGCTCCCTTCAGTTCATTTACTAATTTAGAAAGTAATATATCATTAACTCAGTTATTTATTTTGTTTGTTTTAACTACATCCATTATTGTTATTTTATTCTGATATTAAACACATTACAGAAAAAAAAGACTTCATACAGAGCATGTATTATTCACACATGTCGTTGAAATGACAAGAAAATACACATTCATTGTGATCTGTGGCCTGTTTTATTAGTAGTCATGTTTTGAGTCATGACCTCTGAACCCATGACCTCTGAAAGTCAGGGGCTCTGTTCCCACATGGAACAGTCAGATCAGTACTTGTTTTAACACAGATATAAAGTTAATCTTAATGTCAATGGTCATTTTTTAAACAAATTTAAAAAACAAAAATTCGTTTCAAAATGAATAAGATATTTAGCTGTAGGTAATCAAACCAGATTCTGTGTGTTAAGATGTACAGTACTCAAGTGTGGTAATATTTAACATAGAGTGCTATCGGTTAGGATTAAAACACCAATCTGATATTCACTGTATCAGACAGGCTCCATAAGTTACATATTATTCTTCTCTCACTACATACTTTTGCGCATAATGGTGTGATTTTCATTTAAAATACGTTACAATTTTGACAGTGGTAAGCAACTGTGGAACGGTTCCTGGCAAATTAGCATGTAACGTTGTGGTATAATAGTAATGTGACAAAACTGATATCATCTCTTTATGATCTATAATTCAGAGTGTTGTTTTCACTTTTGACATCATCACAAGACCGAAGTGGAGGCAACAGGGTTGTCGTGTTATAAATCCGTGTTAAATTCATATTTAACTATAAAACATAACCACAGAAGTATAGCATCTTTGTTTGAATTGATAAATAAGTTTAACATGCATCATGTGACAGGGATTTGAAAACCATTATTGGGTGAATATTGGGCTAATTAAATATTCAAACTAATCTATTGGACTGTTTTTTCTGTATTTTTAGGAATATATAAATCTTTCAATATCAAAGAAATGAAAACATGAAATGTGTGAGAAATGCACCAGCTAGCATATCACTAACCTAGGCTGAATTCAGAACACTCATGGATAACCATGTCGGGACGTTACCCAAGACGAATTGGCATAGTTCAAGCCTACATTTACACGTGCCCTGGCCACACAATGACAACCAAATATTAAACAAACACCATTGAGAGAAATATGAAAAAGGGTAATATTTCAAAATAAATGAAACCTAAGCAAACAATAAAACAGCAGTTGAAAGTAAAAATTCAATTTAAAAGTGTATCGACCACGCTAAATAAATTGGGTTAGTGTGTGTATACGTTGATACGTTTATATACAGGATCCTACACAGTGTAATAGGATATTGTTTAGTAGATATATCAAATCTATTTAACTCAAATACAGAATATTTAAATGGATAAGCTATTCTTTGAGATTAAGCAAATAAAAAGTTGTCTGTATGCCATTTAATAGGCCTATTGCTGAATATTTATTGCAGCATTTTTTTGGTACTTGTTTGTGTTATTTGATGACTGATCATAAACATTGTTAACAAACAAACAAAAAAATAGCGGAAAACAGTGAAGAGTGCACAGAAGTCCACTAGTTTTATTATTATAAAAGGTTTGATGTGTGTAATTATTAATAGTTGTCAATTAATTGAGGTAGTAACATTTTTCACAATCTAGGGATGTTTGTTCATTGTTACTAACAATATGAGCTATGGAATCCAGGAAATCAGACATTTCTCTTATTAATCACTGCATGATTTAAAAGTTGCATAATGACATTATTGAAGTGAATGTTCAGCTCAATTAGGCGAAGTTAGGCTGTGTTTGAAGCATTCACATGGAATGACATAGAACCCTGAACATTTCAACTCTATTTAATATCGGAGCAGAAAACAATGTGAAATATTAGTTGGATTCAGTGAAGCATGGAATGTTTTACACTGACATACATCAATCCCATCACATTCCTATACTTTGATGCTGATTAATTTTTCATTGTTTAGCTGTGCACATATTGGTGTTGTCATAAGGCTGAGCGGAGGCCGTACTGTCAAAGGATGGACAAAGAGTCCTAGAGACCAAAGGTGGGCTTCACAAATAACACTCTACATTTCATTAGTTCAACAACATTTATCTGATTCTCTTAGTGAAAAGATAGACATTTAGAAAAGCTATAAACTGGTTATTACTCTTGTAGGCCATGTTTCTATTGAATTCTGACAACTCCTGGCCAATCTATTCAATGAAACGGTTCACACGCCACTCAATTAGTTCTGTTGGCTTGTTACAGGACACGGGCTGCCAACTAGAAGATCTGATGACATTCATCATTGAGTGGAGCAATTGTCAATTACTATCCAAATACTGCCTAATAGATTTGTTTGCGTTCGTCTATAGCAGATCAGAGAGTTCCATGTTAAGCTGTATCAGCAAACCATTTCTCCCTTAAAACACTGATAAAAACCTACTTTACATTTATTTGTATTCAATAAATTGATCATCCAAAGAATGGGTTTCCTGCAAAAATAATTGCAATATCAGCCGTTGGTTTTTATTTCATGTGAACATATTTCCTGGGTTTTTCTTTCCTTAATCTGAACATGCTACTCCGAATTGAAACCTTTTGGCAGATTTAACCCTGTGTCCGGGACAAAATGGTGTTTAATATGAGGGTTTTCCACCTGACTGACTCTATTTGAAATCAAAATTCATAACCCAGGGTTCTCAATCCCCCTTGAAATCTATTAGCCTGTCAATCCTATACATCTCCAATATGTCCACACAAGCCAACAAATTTATGCATTTTGTTGAGTGCCTCCAGAGAAAAGGGACAACTATAATATTATTAAGATTTGGACACTATAGAGTATATTAAAACCTATCTAGTTTCTGTCCCAGCCAGCTGCCTCTATTCTCAGCTTCATCAAACCTTTTCACAAGAAATGCACTGAGGAAGTAGAAAAAACAGAAAACTGCAGAGGGGTTTATCGTCGGAAAGCTTCAAGTTTCCCCTCAACAGGGGCAACGCTCAAAATAACAATAGCCTCCCAAACAAAACCACACCACAGCTTTGAAACAGCAAAATGGATAGCATTTCTTTTGATTTGCATCAAGCGTTGTAAGAGACGTGTCATTTATCTGGATGTGTACCTACCGCGGAAACTTGAGCAAAGAGCTCAGAATTCAAAATCTCGTGGGGCAAAGAATGGCTGGAAATCTCAGAAAGAGAAACCAGTGGAAATGAATATTGTAAAACTTCCATTGTGTGTTTAGGAAATAAACAATTCTCAGTTTAGATCTACCATTGGAACAAAGTCAGCCTGCTGAGAGGCAATATCTGATATCAAACAATAGTAGAGATGTAAATGGCAATGCCCAGAGTGAGCAGACTGAGAGATCACTTGGCAACACAATGCCCTAAGGGAGACGCAAGCACCCACAGGGGAACAGACAGGGCGACAATGGGTCAACTAAGGTCTAGCTTGACCCTAGAACTCTCTCTTTTGTCAGGCCATCAAACAATACTGGTGACAAAAATCAACAGCTAACACTACAACACAAAGCATAATATAATACCAAGCAGGTAAAGGAAAATTCACCCCAATAAAATAGAGTTCACTTCTTGACGAATTCTCCCACACCTTTCTGAGGGCAGACTGTGACAAAAGGTGAGAGTTTTATTAGATCAAACAGGAAACTTACCTAAAAATCCCACGATGTCAGGAGAGTGTGTGATGGAAGATTAAATCAATAATTGTGAGACCATAACAGAGAGAAATAAAAAATATATATTTTTCCATAAAAAGTTTACATAACAGTATTTTAAACATATTTTTATTGAAACATATTGTATAAAAGATGTTTCAATAAATTTATTTACAAATTAGCACAGCACTAACTGTTTATTTGCTTTGTATTATTTTTAACCAATGAGTATAGGTCATCTGTTGTAATATAATTTGACTGTACAAATGTGAGGTGAGCTGTTGTAAGATGTGTTAGTTTGACTGTACAAATGGGAGGTGAGCTGTTGTAAGATGTGTTAGTTTGAC
>JAVFBX010178878.1:0-14801 GCA_034783855.1 Mopalia kennerleyi
CCCCCCCCCCCCCCCCCCCCCCCCCCCCCCCCCCCCCCCCCCCCCCCCCAGAAAGAAAGGCATAAAGTCAATAAGCTGCATCGCTATAATTTGTATCAATTAGTATACGACAAAACAGCTATTCAAAATTCATCTTGTAGACTTCTCCCGCACTCCAGTGAAATAAGACAGTCGTTAGGTAATAAATGGGTGACAATATACAGACAGACACAGACCGGCTCCTATTCCGAGTCATGTTCGTTGATAACGTTTGAACGGTTTCAAGAACTTCCAGGCAAATCAATTGACGTGTCAGTGTTAACTCTTCACTAATAACAGACTTACAGAATCCCTAGAGGTCATCCACTAAGAAGATTACATCTTTTCTTTCATTATAAAAATGGCGTGAAAATAAGCATTCAGTGCACCTGGGAGACTGTTTAGCAGGAAGGGTATTTAGCAGGAAGGGTATTTAGCAGGAATGGTGTTTAGCAGGAAGGGTGTTTAGCAGGATGGGTATTTAGCAGGAAGGGTATTTGGCAGGAAGGGTATTTAGCAGGAGGGGTGTTTAGCAAAAAGGGTGTTTAGCAGGAAGGGTATTTAGCAGGAAGGGTATTGAGCAGGAAGGGTGTTTAACAGGGGGGGTGATTAGCATGAAGGGTGATTAGCATGAAGGGTGTTTAGCAGGAAGGGTGTATTTGTCTTTGCTCTCCTTTGTAGGGACTTACACAAGTGCATATGTATGTCATCAACTTTAATGTAGCGTAGGTTTAATCCCAACAAAAAAGCTCTAACTCTAACCCCTGACCTAAATACTGTTCCATTTTCCATTTTCAACGAGCACCCATGTTAACAAACTTTGTATTTTATTGTTAACATTTATAGGTCATGGTGCGGAAACATAAATAAGCATTTCAAACATTTCCAATTACAGAATTTCTTAAGAAAAATATTCTCCCAGAACCCATCTTCACAGGACAAAAGTCAAAATGCATAGGATGAACTTATACTTTATCAACCTTGCCCCTACTAGCTGCAAATATGTGGCAAACAGTTTATTGGACTATTGAAGAAGCCAACATCCAATCACGACACCGCTTACAAATCAGGCCCGCTGACTGGTAATGCCAGGAGTCGTGTCTACGTTGTTTTATCTCCAATCAAACGACGACAAATAATGTCAATTGCGCTTGTCGTATTTAAGCTGAGGTTCTTAGTGACAATTCTACCCCGAGTCTTAGCATATCCAACTATTTTTTTCTGCTGAACTAAATAACATTATAAACATAGATGTTGATCTCTAACATACGATGGGTACACTGTGTTCGATAATGACCCTTCGTCTCGTCATTCCTTTATAAACATAGATGATGATCTCTAACATACGATGGGCACACTGTGTTCGATACTGACCCTTCGTCTCGTCATTCCTTTATAAACAAGGTTGTTGATCTCTAACATACGATGGGCACACTGTGTTCCATAATGACCCTTCGTCTCGTCTTTCCTTTCAAGATTTATACTTGTTATTTTTGTACATTTCTTTTTTTTTAATAAATATTTTAAGCGTCCTATTTATCCTTCAAAACAGTGTAAATCTACAACAATTTACACAATTGTTATTTAATGCAACTGAATGTGTATGTACTTCTCTACATGTAGCCGACTTGCCATGCTGTATTTAGACCGCCTTTTACTTTATTAACAATAGCTCCAATTTGAACAACTGTGGGTAGCTATTGTCGCGCTTGAGTTAACTGAGGGGTTTTGCATCTTAGAGGACAAGATAGGAAAGAAAGAGTGCATGGGTTGACACGGCCGTCTTTTTTTCCTCCTTGCCTTTTTTTTAAGAGGATTAAACCAGGTAAGTTTGTAATTATGCTTTGGACTGGTAATGTTAAACAAACAGTGGTTTTATGGATTTCTAATAGCCTATTCTTTTTTACTATTAGCCAATTACAAATCAAGTGTATATATTGTGATTGTAACATTTGACTCAGCCTTTTATTTAAATCGTACAATAATATCTGAGTCATTTCATATACTCTAAAAATTAATTAGAGTTGTCGATGATCCAAATCTGTTATGAACAGAAAAGCAGGGAAGGAAATTGATTCTTAAAATGAATTTAGAATTTGATTGGACTGGACGTATGAAGCGAGGCGTGAGTTAACAGGCGGGTGTGGTGAGATTAGCTCCGGTGATTCTAACCCAAGTGCTGCCAGATATGACTGTCTTAAACCATCGGATCAATAGCTCCTTCAGTTGTTAATGTTCTCTTATTGTGGCATAACACATCTTTCCTTGTATTATTTCTGACTGACACAGATTAATGTGCTCAAACATGGGTTATAAATTCATAGCTGAATCTTAATAGGATAGTCTTACAATGCCCGGATATCGTGTATATGAGTCACTGCTATAGAAACACGACGCCTCATAATGTGAAGGAATTTTGTACCAACACAAGGTAATAAATCATACACTGCATTCATATTTAAATTACAAAAGTGCATTGAGGAATAAGTCTTTCTGCCTACGTTTCTGCAAACGCCCTTCTGCCCGCCCGTTTCCGATAGTCTCGTAACATTCACACGTATTTGAACCAAACTTCATATTTCTGGTGGTAACGTCAGAAACATCAGTGGATGCCACAGTTCCCCAAACTGTGTCATTCGTGCTTTTGCCAGCGACAAAAAAACATTGTTTATTAGATGCAATTAATGCCTGGATAAAAATACCATACTAGCGATAAATTATTTATATAGTATAGAGCGGCAAAGTATTTGTCTACGGTGTACGCAGAGAATTTTGTTTGTAGCCACGAAAGGATCATTTACCTACATTGTAGCTGCATTATTATCGTTGTATAAGAACTAAATTTTTATCTTGGATTAAATTGCTGTTTGGAATTCGCTACGATATTTAACGAATGTCGAAAAGTAACTCTACGTCAAACTTTATGGCCCATTGACTAGGTTCTAAGCGTAAGTTCTGCTCAAAGAGGTTTTAAAAGTGGGGATAAATGACAGCCTCCAACGGGAAATGGAACGCAGCAATTATCATAAATACAGTATAGATTGTATGTGACAGATACCTGAACCTAGCTTGAGGAGAGCTGATAGAATCATTCTTATTCCTGAATTGAATTAATATTATTATTATTTGTATTGACCGAAATATGATAGGATGAAAATTAAAATCAAATTTAAATTGCAGTCAAAAAGACGCCAATATACAACAATGTACACACTAGTCAGGACTACCAAACGTGGCTCACTTCATGTGTGTATATACTTATTTCGCCTGCTTTCCATGTTGTATTGAGACGGCAGCTTATTGATTGATTGAGATAAAGAGGCGCAACTAGGAGTAGTAGTTGTGGCGCTACGATTGGCAGGTGCTTGCATCTGTGTGGGCAAGGTAGGAAAGGAAGACAGGCTTGGTACAACGATTTTCTGTCCAGCCTTATCTTGTTAAAGGGCCTGACTCTGTTTGGTATAGCATGGATTCAAATAAAGAAAAGACCTATTTCAGATCTGACTATAAGGTTACTGAGATATATCAACCATAAACCGTAAAACAAACCTGTGGATGTCAACTGATTGTCGTCATCAGCATCTCCTACAATAGCCAGGGTGTTTGCCGTTGCTTCAGCTTCGTCTTTGTCCATAGCAGCCACCAATAACATGGCATTTAGCTCATTTTTACTCAGCTTCCCATCAGAATTGCCATCAAACGTTAGAAACATTAATTGAGTGTCCAACTTCCAACTTGTATTCTCCATGATTTTCTAAAATTATAAAATTGTCCGTTCAGTTAATGATTCGTTTTCAGTCATGTTGCGTATCAACAAATCTTGCGTAAACGGGACAATAAAATTGTTTTTGCTTTGGTGGATTACGCAGAAAGGAAATGTGACACATTTGTAAGAGATTTTTAAATATTACTATATCCACTGTGTTCTTTCGTGTTATTGTCGACAGAAGCCATTTTGTTTAAAAGGTTAACAAAAATAGTGAAAGCAATCTAGGCTTTTGTGCCATATTTTATAGATTCAATCATATACTGCCTAGTTGCTGTAGGGCCGTGGATAGTTTCATATGTGAGGAATACTATGTAAGGTAGGCCTATACACAACTCCGCAAGTTTGCTTACATGTTCGGTGACACACTGTAGGGACGAATCGTGGCGGGAAAAAATGCAAATAGACAACACTGCATAATTATGCAGGCGCTAGCTGACGGAAGAGTCTTAAAGCCCGATGACGTCACGTAATGGCCGTGATAGCTGCACTTTAAAAGCTAGCAGTTGGTTCTATACAATACTTTTTTATACTGTTAAAACAAATCGTACTTTCTGTTGGTTTGATGCCACGGAAACACAAGTTCTCTGTCCATTCGATAAAAATTCAATCTTTAGCGAACACCCTTAAGATAACAAATCGCTGGTCTTCCTCGAAGGAAAAATGAAACTTTAAAGTTTACAAACGACGAATAGAATACATAAATGACGTATTAAAGAATACGCAGTATTGAAACCTACAAACTTTCACAACATCCAAATAAAGGGCTTACCTGTTTTGCTCTGGATAACTGTTGATCTAGAATCCCTGTGTCCTGGTTCAAACTTTTAACTATGAACACACAACCAAACATACAGACGAACGCAAGACCGAAAGACAAGACGGCGCGTAATCTGTCCATCATGTCCTGTAGGTGCACGGATCCGCTCTGGTTCAACTCAAATCAAGTGTTGGTTATGAAGGCTGCCATCTCGGAAACACGCTGCCAGAATAAAAGGTTTCACAGTCAGAACAAACACATATTATTGAATTAATTCTCACCAAACAGAATCAATAACATTACGTAACCGGAACAAAGTTAACACCGTGTGTAACTGAAGGACAATACAGAACTTAGCCGAGTCCATCTGTGGGGTGAATTAGTGATTTAGATCTTTCCTATTGCTGGTTTCGTGGCGTGTCTTAATGATATTAGCTGAAAAAGGTGCAAGCAGTTGAATAGAAGAGAAAAGGGTCAGAAATGCATCTTCATTTTAAAAACAACCGTGATTTTATCGAATGAAAAAGAAATATTAGTTCAAATTGCGTAAGCCGAGTGATTGGAAGGATGATCGATCGTTGGATTAAAGAAGATTAAACCACTAATAGAGAATAACGGATAGATCTCCAGCATGGCGCGAGGTCAACTTATAACGGATTAAATAAACTGCACTTTCAGATAGCCGGTCCCCGAACGTTAAATACTGCTCTGTGTATTTTATAAGTGCTTACCAATGACACCTACATCACAATAGGGCAAAACTTAACCGAAGGCTGACTGCATGTAGCGAATTCACAGTTACAAACAGGCATCAGCCGAAGACAAAAATAAGATACCTCCCTCAAAACGTCTTGATACGTGACAACACAGAGAGCGAATACGATCCAATATCTTCGCGGCTTCTGTATGAGAATGTCATTGATTCCCGATGGAGAATCACATTACAGCTAAACAAATAACCGATTAGAGAGTGTTATCGAGTCAAATTCACAACTCTCAGAACGAACCGATCGTTTGTTTTTCTGCAGTCATATTTCCAATAATGTTTGCACGAACGCTGGTATGTTCGCAATCAAGTCAATACAAAAATTCTTTGATCGCTTGTTTTCTATTTATGTCGTGTTTTCTTTAATGCTTTTGTGTTTTTTGATGGTTTTTTTTTGTTTGTTTTGTATTTCACATGTTATTATCTGATAAACATAAAGTTTGAATATGGGTTTTGTGATCAACTTTTAAGCTTGATTCTAAACATCATATATTGACTGGCCCCTTCCTTAAAATCTAAATACATTAACCCATCGTCAGATCATTGCTGACTTGTTGGCAGAATAGTAATTTTGACCATTTTGTTGCGTAATTGACACGTAAGATTTGTCTATACCCTACCTTTGTCGTATCTTTGTCGTGTTAAATCTCCCTACACATTGGTTTCAATTTCATCCCGAACATGTTACATCCCCGTTCCATGTGCTTTATTTGTATAGGTTACATCCCCGTTCCATTTGCTTTATTTGTATAGGTTACATCCCCGTTCCATGTGCTATATTTGTATAGGTTACATCCCCGTTCCATGTGCTATATTTGTAACAGTTTGACAGTAGTAGTTCAACGCGCTCTGTAAACATATGATTCAAATAAATGTGTCACGAGTCTTTATTCTTTAGATGTTTGATAACTCCTGCCCCACGGCCCATCAAGCATAGTGTTGACCCATTGATAGAGTAGCACCCAACTTCCCGAAGTCGCCTCTCCAGGGATATGCATCCACCCGGGCATAGTAGCCTATCATTGGTAGTTTCCCTAAATGTTAAACTTGGTTGTCCAGGATTTGAGCAGCCACTTCTGTTGGGCGTCACTGATATTATGTGAGCATCCTGGAAAGCGATATTTGTGTTACCAAGGATTGAAATCAATAGGTCATCTCAAATTAACCTTTACACAGTTCATAGGCTTGATGAATTGCTGTGAGTCATCTAATCATACAAACTAAGAGATTATAAAAATTCCACAACATAACAGAACCTGTGATCTAGCAGCGTGCAATTAAATAGAGATACTTTAGAGAGTTGATGCAGTACTCTCGATTACAATAGCATTTTCCGACAAACAAGCAAGTCCCTGGAGTTTTGTTAACTTTCACACTGTTATTTTAGTTGTGTCGAGAATATGGAACTCAGCTTATTTTTAAAATTCATTAAGAGCTTTTATTATCATTCGTTCATTCGTTTGTTCGTTCGTAAGTTCGTTCGTTTATTCATTTTTATATTTAGGCATTTAGTCTGTATTTCCTTCATTGTATCTCTACTTTACTATTTTTGTTTCTCTTGATATCTTGTAACACGATCTACCCTCAGATCGAATCAATCGCTCTCTTAACAAAAACCTGACACTACTTCCCTATAAATCTACATCCCATCTAGATATCTATTACCAGAACACTCTACGGTCCATAAAGCTCATTTATAGCCCAATTCATCATCGTGTACAAATTCCATTATGACCAACATTTATAACAACATTTCCACAGAGTTATAATCTCTTCAGCACATGATAGACTATTTCAAACTCTCAGTTGTAATAATTGTGCTATGTCTGTCAATCTCCGTTATTGTCTAAGGAACCAAAAAATGTGCCCAATGAGAATTCATGCGTTCGAAGAAGGTGGTATTTCAAAACATCGCATACTTGTTTCCATCGTCCAATCAAATTTGATTATTACTGACACATGGCAAAACAAGAATGTTTATTTTCCCATGTTTGAACACTGATTTTCTTGTGCAAAATATTAATTCAATTATTATTCATTTCAATGTCAAACAGAAGCAACTGTTTTTATCTGTTTAAATTAAAATTTAATTTAAGATTAAAGGTTTTCTCTAAAGTTTGGGGGAACTCAATATTCAGTTAAATTGCAGACACAAAATGTAGTGTACTAGTATATGGTAATTGGTGAGTAACTCGAGTTCAATAATGCATTTTCAACTTACATGTTTCAATTAAAGAGGAATTGCCGTTACAACAACAGTTAAGTCTAAATTCCAACTCTTTCAAAGCTATACGGAATGAATGTGATAGCTATAGAGTATAGGATATCTCATGTCTAGTGAGATACAATCAATACCAAACATATAAATCTGCTTACATCATAAACAACACGAATAGCTTAAAGAAAATACTACTTAGCTATACATGCTGAAGGTTGACTTAAAGAGTTGTGTTCCAGTGACGGAAACTTGCGGAATAAAACAGTACTATGAATTATGGTCTGAATGCTCTCTCTCTCTCTCTCCAGATTATGATGGATATGTAAAGAAGAACGGTACTATTTATGATGGTCGAAATGCTCTCTCTCCAGATCATGATGGATGTGAATAGAACAGTACTATTTACTAACTTCTTTTCACATCCATCACAATTTGGGGATAGAGCATTCAAACTTGTAATACAATTACAAGTACAAACAACACCATAAACAAGACTAATCATCTGCAATTGTGCATTTATAGTCGGCTTCAATTGTAACTTCCAATCGTTTTTAGTGTAGTGTAGTGTGGTGCCATCGTGGCGAGCGTACACATGCTAACAAATCGATTTGACTCTCCTTTAAACTGTCCTGTTATCGAAAAGCAATTCAAATTTAGTTAGACTTGTCAAACTCCAATGTTGGAAAAGGAAGGCAGTTTTTCGTTTAAAGTTGATAAAGGCCATTCTGTAAAACACGTTCCGGCCATTTTGTAGGATTGATAACAAACAAACAATTAAACTCAGAGAAAAGACTGGCATTAATAGAAAGGTAGAAAGAGACATTCCCAGGCTATACATTGACATTATATCAATCAGTTTGACACAAGAATAAAATGTCATAGTCGTGGACATTCTGGAAGATCGAATCGTACAGAATGTCGGTTAACTGCAAGTACCTCACTCAAAAAACCTGAACGTCATGAAGTTAACTACACGAAGCACTGACTCAAACTTATCGAAATCGATCTATGATTCGCTCTTTTAATTGACATATCTTTAATACTGATCCACTCGTTTGTAATATTGAACTACCTGTCTTTTGATTATATCAAATTGGCGAAATCCATGATGTCCGTGACAGGGTGTTTGTTTGTTTGTTTGTTTGTTTGTTTGTTTGTTTGATTGTGGGTTCACGCCGTAGTAAGTTCATTTCACTCGTATGGCGGCGTGAAGGAACCACCCTTTGTGGCCCACATAACAATCAATAGCAAGACAGGACATTTTCAAGACGCAAGACAATAGGGTTATCTGGACAGCGGGAATATGCGTGTGATGATTTCCACTACAATCATCAGAACAGGGCCACCAGTCAGATGTGACAGCACTTTGGCTTGTCTCTTGTTCAGTGAAAACACTCAACTGTTTGAGAGTAAGAATAGCTGATCGACATAGTACCGCACCAACTATAACTCTCCAATTCTATAACAGAAGGTTGGGAATGGAATTATTAGTTCATGTTTACCAGAAGTTGTAATCCATAAAGCCTTGTGTTATTTTCAGTCAGTATTAACACAAAACAAGCACAACGGAGTCAGGGCTGTACAAATACGGAGAGTTGCGTTGTCAACTGTACACCACTTAGAGGTTGTCTCTCACAACAAACCTTCCCAAATAGGGCATTGTTACCCAGCCTATAGTTGTGTTTGTTTGTTTGGTTGGGGTTAAACGTCGGACTCAATGGTATTGCACTTATATGACGACGGATTGTTCACTTCACACTGTTCCTTGCCCTATTATGGTGGAAAACCGAGAGGAAACCTCGTAAAAACCACCCCCGCGATTGCCGGGGCCACATCTTGTGACTCACTCATATACCAGAGGGTCGACAAACGGACTCGATCCCGTGATCGGTACATCGAAGCAGGCGTTAGAAAGCGCACTCGCTAACCACTACGCCACGGCCCAAAATGAAGACGCCACAAGCCCACCACTGATTGACTTTGTATTGACCCTTAGTTGTGAACGCAACACGGAGTTCCTTCCACCCCTTACAATACGTTTCACACTAATTATGTTGACGTTCACCCAGATAATTTAATTTAAATTAGGAATTGTCTTTTGTACATAACATGTATTTTAATTAAATAAAGTAACATTTAAACAACTAACAACACCACGTCAACATGGAATTACCCGTTTTCCTCGGATACAAATTTCTGTATGGTCATCTTCCTAATTCTACGTATCAAATCGGGGCTCTACAATTCTCTTGAACCGACAGCTAGACAGTTGGTCCCTGAAATCTTCAAATCTAATCAGGGCCTTAGTTCATCTTATATTAAAAATCTCTGTATTGTCAAGGATATTCAATACAGCCTTGGAGCCAAGTGTACCTTAACCATGCCCAAAGTAAACACCACAAGTCCTAAGGAATCGTCTTCCAATCGAACCTACTCCAAACATGGCAATTTAATGATACATCCGTTTAATACAATATTATTATATATGTTGAATAAGTAAAGAGAGAAAAATGTGCTTGCCTCAATACTTATATATGGGATAGAACAAGCTCCAGTGAGCTTTATTTCCGAAATATTTGTAATTCCACATGAATTGTATAGTACTTTGTTTTTACATCTATGGTGAAAAACTCAATCAATCAATCAATAAAGGATCCACTAAGCACTTAATCCTTTATTATAGTGAGCTGTATCTTTCTTTTCATATTCATGATTAAATATTTCATCATAAATATGTATTATAACAAGAAGGGAAATAACTCAATAAATTAAACTCAAAACTGAATACTTTAATATTTAGTCTACTGCAATAGTGCTATTAACGACGCTCATACCTTCAATATTTCGATACTAGGGTTTCCTAAGCCAGCTTCGATATACACTCAGTCCTAATTTTGTACTTTCTTTGGGGTCATGTTATGGACTTATCCTGTTAATGACTATGTACAAAGACTTTTTTTCACAGACAATAACTCTGTCCAAATGTTGAGATTCAGGGTGGCCTCATTATCCAGGAAGCTATAGTGTTAAAGATTTAACAGACACACAGACGGACGGACATGAGGAAGACAATACCCCCAGGTTAATCATTGGACAAGGAGTAAATGTCAAATTAAAACTTTTATCAAAATGCAACTGTTTTGAAAAAATTCACAGCTCCTTGGCCATTGTTAAAGCTGCCCTTTCTTTTTTAAGTAAAGTCTGTTATTGAAACACTAAGCCAATCAAGTTGTTTGATTGGGGAATAATGCTGTATGTAAGGTTATTTGATTCACATGACCGTGTACCCCCCTTGACGCCCCTGGCAAAGAAAACAACATGAAAGGACAAATACTGGATAATCACAGGACCTTAAACAAAGACATCACAAACAGATTGCCTCCATGTTGCCCGTTAGTGCGGAAAGCACCAGGGCAACAGGAAGCTCCACCTAAACCTCCACTTTTTCAATCAAATACATTGAGCAGTCATTTTTTTCTGAAATTATACACGTTAAATGTAGTGACCAGGCAGCCTTGCATTAATTTTTAGGAAAACGTCCCTCAAGTCAAAATATGGCTTGAAATAATCCCAATGACTGTACCATCTTTGACTTTGCAATGTACCATAATTTAAATCCGAGGTTTGTTCAGGACACTAAAGAGGAACTGAAGTGGTTTGTAGTCTACAATGTCTATGTGAAACAAAAGTCGCACAACATTCTTCTCAAGTTGTTTGGCAAATACATGCATAACATCAGACTCTCTTTATTCAGTTAATGAAGACAGATCTACATGTAGGTGACCTGTGAAGTTTTTGGACTAACGTGCCTGCTATCAAATGGTTTCAAAAATTAAATATACAATTAGAATAAAAAAGGCACGCCATATTTCAAACTATATGTGCCTTTCTTCGCTATGTATGCAGACACCTTTTCTTATGCCAATTCATCCCCCCCGCCCCTCTCTCTCCTCTCGAATGTTATTTTAAAACAAGCGCAAAAATGAGCAAAGCTCACTAGTGTGATATCCCAGAAATGAGACTGTGAATAATTCAAATGTATTAATAATAAACTTGACTGTCCTGTATTGCATTATATCAAAATATATGGGCCGAAACAGATATACATGTACATATAAACATTATATTGTGTGGCAGAAAGCAATGGTGAGGACAGAATGAAATAAATTCTAAGATATGTATGTATTGGGAGAGGACATGTCACATGCTCCTAGAGTAGTTAGTTTATCAATGGGTTCTTTGTTTGCAGAATGAGTGTTAATGGCATTGTAACAGTTCATTTGTACAAGGGCAGATAAAACATATATTACATTTTTTAAATTTTTTTTTAATAGAATTGTAATTTTGTGTAAAAAAAAAGTTTTCTGTGTTATATAACTCCAATGGTTTCAACAATGCATATTTTGCATATGTGACAGCAAAATGGTGCATTGCAAGCTGTTGTTGAAATGGTGGGTTACCATGGCTATAATAGGCAACAACGGTTTTAATTTTAAAGACTAATATTAGTAAGATTTATGAGACTAATGACAAAATCACACTTACCTGGAAATCTTTGTCAAAGACCACAGCTATTAAACAGGCAGGAGACAGGTCAAACTACATTGAGGATTTAAACGTATTATTGGGAGCTGAACATATTTGATCCATATAAATACCAATTTCGTCTGCATGCTACGGAAGGAATCATTTTCAGAGCACGGTTGGCTTTACAGAAATATATTTTTGGGTTAAGTAATTACTATTGGGGTGGATAAACATTATTACCGTAACCCATATAATGATATTTATTTTGTATGGCTGTTGATGTTATTGCTAAGTGGGAACACTCATCTCAGTGAGTCATCTGACAGTCACAGTGTATTTTGCATGTAAGAAAATAAGAACTCTGCTTGGTAAAATGTTTGTTCTCGATGTCCACTGTTCAGTTCTAATACACTGAAGGGGAGGAATGAATCTTCTTGTATATTTGTATTAAAAAAAAGTATATTTCACTTTATAACTTTGTAAATTACATTGCACAACAAATTTAACCCGCCACATCCATACAGCATGGCTTCAAATGTGGACTGTTATTCTTTGTTGAAAAACTAAAGTGAGATATAAGCTTACTACCCTGAAGCCAGCATTGTCAGTGATCTGTTCTCATATTTCCGGTTTGTGAAATAACAATAAGTAGGGTGAATACCCCCAATCAAACAAAGACACAAACTTTTATCTGATTTTTATAGTTAGAGCCTGGTTATATTTTGAAAAAATTTAAAAAATGTCTTTATTACAATGACATAGAGAACACGAATAATTATATGTACCGATACAGCTGGTTAACCAAATCAAGTTCTAGATAAAGTCCCCGAGGCTGGCGCCGAATTACTCAGTAATGAAGCTAAGTTAGCTAACAATTACAATAGCTGTTGTTTTATATCACTGCAACAAAGAATCCAAGCCACATCATAATACAGTAGGCCCTAAGCTTATTAGATCCAGGTATCATTCATTGCAATCTATGCAGTGTGTAGTTAAGCTTATAGACTATATATATCGTACCTTGATCTATATAAAACTCACTTATATATTAAAATAGTTTATGAACAATTATTTTGACATATTTCCTTGGCATCTTTTAGCAATTAATCTTCCAATATAAAAACTGTATGTCTAAACATGATCTTGTTTTCTTCCTTGTACACATGGGAGTAAGATTGATCAATAAAACAACCACTTGACACCCATATTAACGTAAAATCTAGCCCGAACATTGGGCTTATATGTTTGCTCCTTTTAATAATTCGGACATTCCTCTTGCAAACATACAAGGGTAATGGCAATATGATAAATAAGTCGACAGAACTGATTTGCTCAGCTAGGCGGCATGTACTGTAGGGCTAAGATGCAGGAATTAGACCTATACATTGTGCTAGTGATACGGCCTACATGTGCACTTTATTAGCCTATTAGTAGCCCATATACATGTCTATTAAGCTAGTTAACTTTTTGAAATAGTGTCATGTAATAGGAGATTATTTTACTTTTTATATAAAATCAAACCTAATTTCACACCATGTAGGCCCTAGTTGATTTTGACTGTTGAATTTGAATTTCCTGTTTCAGATGCACAAGGAGGGAATGGATCTTCTGGTCAACCGGCCAACTTGGGTGAGTTATTGAAGTAAAACTTTATTTAAACGTCAGAAAAAGGTAGGAGTAAGATTGCTGTGTTTTATAAATAGTAGGCCTACATCTAAAAAAATCTGAGAAAAGTCTATATATGAATCGGTGAATTCAACATGGGCCCAACTTTGTAAATTCTGAGGTTATAGATGTTTTAGTGCCTTGAGCTAATATACTTTATGTATTAAATAGCTAATATACTAATAAACTTTGAATACTCTGAGTAATGAAGCCTAATAAAGAAATATTTCATATCCCGAAAATGCGCTATACACTGCGGCAATTAGATGTAAAAACGATCACCTGTAAAAGTTAACTCTGTGGAGTTGGGCCCTTATCGAATTCACCGATTCATACATGTATGTTTTGAGAGGCTGGCGATAACGGTTGATCAATTTCTAGCTTCCACCATGGGTTGAGATAGGCTTAGACCTATAGGCCTATAAATTGTGCTAGCGGACGTAGCAGCTAGCCCTAGACCAGGTATACTATTATATAAGCTTATGTCTACTGCATGCAATGTTGTCACTTCTGCAGTATATTAGCGACAACATTGAAAGTTGTTTATACATGTGCACTCGGACTCTATTAGCACATCACTAGCCCATACATGTCTATTAAGCTAGTTAACTTTTTTAAACACATGTAAAAGGTGAACATTTTATTTCTTCAATCTTGTATAAAATGAAACCGTATTGAACTTATTCCACACCATTCTTTACTATTGTCAGAATACTGTACCTCAAACACGTAGGTCAACTTGACTGAAGGCATTTTGTAGGAACTAAGACTTCCTGATCAACAGTGGAATAACACTTCAAATTATTCCTTTATTTGATTTAAGTTAAAAAGGAATACATACAGGAAGTTAATTTGATAATTTTTTTCATAAAAAAGAAGGTTATACTGACATGCCCAATTTCATAAATTTAATCTTAACACTAATTTTCAACAACCTGTGCGATATGTCGAGCCCTCACTTTCCCAACCAATACTGCAATAGCGTGTAGCAAGGTGTAAAATTATGGAAACATGATGGCATTTGTGCAGGACTGACAGACAACAGCATTTCTACGTCTGGGGGGGGGGGGGGGGGGGGCGG
>JAVFBX010178889.1:0-14801 GCA_034783855.1 Mopalia kennerleyi
TGAGGGTCGACAGACGGACTCGATCCCGTGAACGATACATCGAAGTAGGCGTTAGAAAGCGCACTCGCTAACCACTACGCCATAGCCGCGGGCCTATTCAGGGATAACTTCGGTTGGTAAACTTGCTGATATCGTATTACCGTTGTAAATTTAAATCAGATTTCGAGAGTATCCAGCTAGGTGTCATTTTAAATTGTCTCTTTCATTGGAATCAAAGACAAAATAACGTCGAGTAAGTGAAGTTTAATATCACTAGTGGCGCGGCGTGAGTTGGGTTGTGAAACAAGGAGCTATAATACTGTGGTAAGTGGGATCTTACACATAAATATATTTTCGGCGCCCATAACCAACGCGTTATAATTTCTGTCCCATTAAATAATATCGCCTTTCACTACATACTATATTTCAGTATTTCTACTCTATATATTTATAGAGCCTCTTCCCAGAAACAAACTCCGTTACTACTAAGGGTTACTGTCCAGGTAAGCTGGCATCGCCACAAATAGGAGATTTTTTGGGCAACCTACTTGGTACCCATGTGGCCGCTATATTTTACCGACATCAACCTGCCTAGACAACAACCCATAGCGGCGGATATAACGGTTTATAAACGTTATGTTATTGCCGATATACAGTTTTCGTATGTCGACTACCTGACGAGAATGACGGTTTCTAAACGTTATATTATTTCCCGTCTTCATATGAAGTATAAATTATCCCTTGGTCGATTTTATCAACCTGCCTGGACAGTGTAGTCCATAGTGGCGAGGATAACTGTTTCAAATAATTACATTATTCACCAAATACATCTATTCGTAGATTTATCAACATACCTGGACAGTAGTCCATAGTGGCGAGGATAACTGTTTCTGAAAGTTACATTATTTACCATAGACAGTAGAACCAGAAGTCTTCGTATTTTGAGTATGATGATATCCATTACTTCTTGGTCGATTTTTATCAACCTACCTGGACAGTAGCCTATATTGGCGAGGATAACTGTTGGGGTTTTTTTTTTCAGCGTTAACTTTTTCCACATATTTTTTTTCCCTGCAATTAAAATATATTAATATAATGGAATATTTTGTCTAGGAAGTTTATATTTTTTTACCATAATCATTGATTAGCCGTTTAATGTGAAGTGAAGTAGACTGGACAGTAGCCCATAGTGGCGAGGATAACTGTTGGGTTTTTTTTTTTCTTTCAGTGTTACTTGTCCACATATTGTTAGAACAAACACTATTTTTTTTCCATGCAATAAAAATATATTACTATAATGGAATATTTTGTCTAGGAAGGTTATATTTTTTTACCCGTTTGATGTGAAGTGAAGTAGAGGCTTTTCATATACATGGACAGTAGTACCACCGGTCTTCGTATGAAGAACATCTTGGTCGATTTATCAACCAGCCTGGACAGTAGTCCATAACGGCGATGCTAACTGTTTCCGAAAGTTACATTATTTCCCATATCCATAGTTGCACTGGATTTATCAACGTGCCTAAAACAGCAGACAATAGTGACGAGAAAAAGTTTCTGAAAGTTTCACTATTTCCCATATACTAGTTTATACACAGTGGCAACGGAGATATTCACATGAAGAATGGATTTTCATTTTCCTGCCTTAGCAGTAGTCCATTGTGGCGAGGCCAACTGTTTCCGAAAGTTACATTATTAACAATATTCATACACAGTGGCATCGGATTTACCAACCTACCTAAACAGTAGCCCATAGTGGCAAGGATAACTTATGAAAGTTACCATATACATAAACACTAGAGGACTTCGTAGTTGAGTATGAAGATATGCGGTATCTATCGATCGATTTATCAACCTGCCTTGACAGTAGCCAATGGGGAAGAGGTTAACTGTTCCACCAAAGGTCTTCATACGTTATGCGAATACGTATCTTATAAAAAAAAGTATACAGTCCATAGAGATACGACGTGGAGTTGTGCCAAAACTTTAGAACTTAGACCTGCCTCTGAATATAATTAGGTCATACGGATTCAACCTATCCGTATGACCTAATTACCACGTGAAGACGTTTAAACGAGTGTGGTACTGTCGAGAAATGATTCATATTTACATGGTACTGGACGTCGAGTGGTCTTTTTATTGGTCGGTCTAACCCAAGTGTTTTCAAGGAAGGAAACGAGATGGTGTAAGACCATGCAATTGCTTTATATTGGGAGATAAAGTGCAGAATCATGGTAGCGTTCTAAAGCGAGTATGAAGACCTGCACAATCTCTGCCTGGACAGTAGCCCATAGTGGCGAGGATAACTGTTTTTCAGCATTAACTTGTCCTCATAGGCCTATGGTTGAGACAAATTACGGAAATGTAATACTTTGTCTAAGAATTTTATATTATTTTACCATAAACATTTAATGTCTATCTGAAATATAAGGTTTTAGTGTCTGCTTCCATAGCATTATAGCCTCTGCGTTCACGGCCCAACTGATATAGATCCAGGTACCAGGTTATATAGCACATGCTATACTGACAATACACGAGATGCACTTTGCTTTTCAGATTCTCGTTTTTCGAAGTCATTATCCGCGAAAATGCTTCTTTTTTTTTTCTCACACAAACAGCGTCAAAAAAATAAATCCGACTAGGCCAAAATAGCCAATATATAGTTCCTTACCTTCATTCATCCTTTTTAACGTGTATTATTCGCAAATTACTGAAAGCTTGGCCAATAAAACACATCTTTGTCCGCCATGTTTTCAAATATATTATTTTGTTCAAGGGATTTCCCCGTCGCGTGACGCATTTCAGTTTGCCGTTAAAATATACGAGTTGTAGAGATATCATTTCTCAGCAGTATAACCTACTCCCTCTTGGTCGGTTTAAACTATATTCCCGATTTGAGAATGAGATTTGGCGGGATATGCCCATGTCTCTCCCAGATGGGCAAACCCCCTCGGGAGTATTTAACGAACTGAACAGAATGTTTTTTGGCGAAGTAAAAGTATACGGATTCAATATTATTGTTTTATTCAGATGCAGGCCTGATTTCTTAAAATTTCGTACGGGTGGACGTCGTATCTATTTTGGCTGTATACACAATTGGTATGGATATCACCAAATTTCTTATAACAAAATGGCAACCATTGCATTATTTGATAATATTTACTTTTATCTGTGGTGTTAACACAAGACTTGAGAATGGACTTATTTCAAACTTGGAAAATAGTTTCCTCCGGTTTAAAAACCCATGCCAATGCATATAACCTAATTCTGCAAACCAATATGGCCATCGGCTGTAGTATCGACTCGAGGGAATAAAGTGTTGGTCAGGTATAGACATTTATATATTTTTAATAAATGAAGATAGAAAAATTTGCTTGCCATTATTCTTAAACACTGCTTTTCAAAGATACCTCATTATTGTTAAGGCCTACGCCATTTTTTATCCGATTGCCCCCTTGAAATATCAACTAGAAACAATTGCTTTGATTGTTTGATTAGGGTTTACCGTCGTATACTCTAGTGTTTTTCACCTATATGACGAAGGGTTGCACACTACCCGCTGCTTTATTATGGAGTAAAATCGAAAGGAAACCTGGTAAAAACAAACGCCGCGATTGCCGGATCACTCCTATACATATACCTGATGGCCAACGGACTCGATCCCGTGGACGGTTAATCGAAGTAGGATTAGTAAGCGCACACATTACCACTAAGCCACGGCCGCGGGCTGAACATATTGAGGCGTTGTGTCTTTAAAGTACCATCATATTATGCAACGGTTGTTCCCAAACACTCTTACAATTAAATATGCTGTGAATCAACGCCATGATTCTTACGGGTTACATTATATTTGGAAAAAAAACTAGAAGGAATTCAGTCGATTTATATATATTCTTGTAGCATATTCCACCATTCTACCTGTTAGAAATTATCCATAGTCGGAAGGCAAACTTTGTGGCATTAAATTAAACTCAAGTCTACACGGATTTTCATCTCGGAAAAAAATCTCCAAACGTTTATATATTTGTATTTTCTGGGTAATCATGAACTATTTACTTAATTTTGTTGAAATAAATGTAAATTTCCGGTACAGCCTCTGTAAGTGTTAAAACTGTCATCAAGATATTTTACACGCGCTCACCTAATGTCAATGTCTAACAGGTATCTTAATGAACACTTTCTTCGTGGAAATATTTACATCTGGCCTCTTTTAAGACAACATAAAGATTTTACGTTACGTCTCTACTATTTAAACAAAGTAGAGACTATTGTAACTCATGTTGTGTGAATGTTTGTCTTAAACCAATCTTCTGCATAACACTCAATGTATTTATGTTTTAAGAACATGTCTGGACACTACGTTACGTAACAGGTTCTATAAATCTTTACTGTTTTTCGGTCCTTCACAACCTGATTGTTGATACTGCAGAAAGTTATGCCGTTTTAACACAGGCAGGGGGGATAACTCACCTCCGATAAACGTGTATACAACATTGTATAATGTCCCATTGTATGCGGCCTCATGTTTAACGTTTTTGGGCCCAAATATTGGAGTTAACGCTACTCGTGTTTAAAATATGTAATACGTGGTACAGGAGAGTTATAAAGCGTTTCCAAATCTGCCGTGTGTGATAAAATATTTGATCATAAACAAAGACCTCCCCAGAGTGTTCCGAATTCTTAATTTTTGTAGGCGCATTTATAAGGAGACAACTTAGATGATATATCCTCATTGTTCTGTACTGTCAACTCAAAATTGAATTACACCATATTTGATTAACGATTTGGCGATTAATATTTCATTGAATATGAACCTCAAATTCTCGTCATCATGATTAACTGAAAAGAGGACCATATGAAATCGAATAAATATTACAAAAGACAAAGAAAATTACGAAAAATGTCTTAAATATATCAGACAGACCGAACTGATAACTTTAATCCCCCCTTTGAAAATAAAAAGATAGTAATTATAACTTATTAACTGACAAGGTGGTGCATTTAATCTGACAGAGACACTGCAGAAAATTCGCGATTACTATAAAAGCTACATTATGAAAGTAATTAAGAAACCGGAATCGAACTGTGTAAAAATTATGGTATATTTTAACCACTAACAAAATAACATAACTGTCAATGGATTATATCCATGATAATGTCACATGAATGCGTTAGCATTTGATGGAAAACCCATTAAAATGTTTGACATTAGTTTAATTGTAAGCAATGACATATATCACCCAGGTAGTTTGATCTCACCTTTGAACAAAAACACCATTAAGCCGTCTTAACAGTTTAAATGTGTGCCAAACATTCCTAATTGAATTGCGAGTTTTCGGTGCTGTAAATTGACAATTTCTTATCGTCAACATTTACTAGAGCACTGTCTATGTTGTTATTCACTTTCTGTGCAAATCTTTTGGGCTGCTCTTGAGTTGCATACAAAAATACCCCCTTTGACACAGAACTATCAATTGAATAAAATATAGTAATTGCAATACATCTGTCGTCATAACTTTCAAGGAGAACAGCTGTACCATTTACCCTTAATATACGTAATAAAGAATTGTCTTTGGGATCGTGATTTGCGAAATCGAACTGTGTTGCATTTTTTTTGTGGTGTATAATTTCGCATGCATTTTCCAGAAATCAGTGGAGTTGATGTTATAAAAACTCAATTTCATGTTAGAAAGCGCTCTCTGTTTTTGACTTGATTTGAAAGTCACACGGAATTGTGTTGAAACGCATTAAACTATTGCCGTCTGTACTGGTAGAGTTATATCAACTAACACTATAGCATTCGATCGGCAGTTGTTAAGATCCATACACTCGATGGCTTGTAGATAGATTAGTCCAATCGAGAAAAAGCACAAGGTGAGAGTAGAGACTTAAAATCCGATTTTCAGAAAATAGAAATATAAAAGTCACTTTTCACGGGCATAAATTAAGCCACATGTTTTAAATATATAAGGATAAACAAATAAACCGAGGTGAATAAATACGTACCCATATACATACAAGCACTCACAACTCAAACACACTAACGCAATAGAAGCACTCCTTCACTTCTATAAACTCACACTTATCCTTCCACGCATTAACATCTCACGCAGAACACAGCATAAACATTAAAGTAAACATGAAAAAACATAATTGTTATATGTAAAAAGTCACCATTAGATTTGATTTTGTCAAACAAATAATAAAGCTTTGGGGTTTAAATCCATTGACAGACTCGGCTGTCCTTACTTCTTGAGGTAGATACTTCTTCTAACAAAACTGGTTCTACATTTTGGTACATTTTAGAGTGAAAATGTCCGAAAGTTTCTTTGGTGAACTTTAAAAATAGTTTTGTAAATAATGTAGAACTGAGTTGTTCGGGCATTTATAGACCAAGATCAGTTCCTGGTATACAGCATTGTATGGATTGGGAAGCCATTAGTTTGATAAGTAAGTATCGAAAAATCGAAAGATGCCTCCTAAATACATTTATCCACATTTTTTTAGACTGATAAGACAAACTTAATAATTTTGACTCAGATAATTCTACAATAACCAAGAGTTGGAAAAATACAACCATTCTTAACCCCAAAGTCAACCGATGTTAAAGTCAATGAGAATACCTAGGCGACAGACATTGAAGCCAATTAGAGCTACAACCAGGATGATTCTTTGAGTTGATTTAACATCTTCTATATCAGTTTCGACACGGACCCAACAGTTTAATTTAAAGCTTTTTTATAAAGAAAGAAAGTAGCGTACCCAGTGTTTGGAGTGTTCTAGAAACATAACAAATTTGACTTGAGACAAATTAATGGTTTCCATTGTATCATGATAGGGACAGAAATAATATTATTTGCTTTACCGTGAAAATCTGCTCCTAATGACCTATACACAATTGATGCGGAATTATATTTTTTTAAATATTTTATGACGTTGAGCAACAAAATTTCAAAATAATGTATATATGATATAACATATTGGCGTTTAAACTTCATCAATATTTCTCGAGTCAATGGAGGAAAATAGCAACCTCGAGGAGCATGATATCGAGCGAATTATGCCTATGGTGAAAAGTATGTTTTTTAGGTTATTATTTGAGATTCCTAGCCGTGATGCATCTAAGTTACTTAGGTTTAAATATGATATTATTCGTTTAATTAGGGACTTACTCAAATGATCTCGTACATATTTCAAAATTATTAATTATAATCTTGTCCAAACTTAAGAGACTATACATTATTCTAAAGTTGCGCCAACAGAGTCAAAATTGATGATATTGCTTTGCTGTGGTATACCATACTTATAAGTAATTTTGCACCGATGAAAATTATCAACCATAAGGATACACACTGTCATGCCAATATGTTCCAAAACGATCAGTCATTTTTCATCTATATGTGGACAATTTCAAGCGGTGGATTAGCTTTTCAGTTTAAAAACTGCTCCTATCAAATAAATAAATATATATTTAAATCAAGTACCGTCAGAGTTAACGTAAATTAGAGACTATCAAATTAATATTCAATGTTTGGCAGGATCTATACTGTTCAAGCAAATACATACTTCCACGAAGAACACTTAACAAGACGTATCACAGCAAAACGAAAAAAATGCCTTACAATTATAACTCCATACCCACGTTACATGCTAACGTATATCTTTAATTTCTCAGATCTCGTAGTAATATGGATATATAAAAATTACCGAATCTTACAGAGCTGATGTAGAGCTGCATTCTGATGAAACCAAATAGTCTCAAGTACAAAATTTATAAATATCCTATATAAGTTGTGTACGAAATTGGCAAAAAAAAGTCTGGGGAAATCTTCAGTTTTATGATAGTAACAGCAGGGTAGTTATCAGGACATGGGATGTTGCTTAAGTAGCACTCGGGAATGATTCAACCCTTCGACAGACCTCACACACTCGCTTCCTTTTAATTCTTGGATACGTTTTCAGTATGCAAGGGTATATCTTGTGGGTGTTTACAGTTTAATTGGAAATAAATTGTAAATGTAATCTAATGTTTTATTTATTGTTGTATATACTTTTTTTGCTTTAACCCTTATTTAAACCGTGTAACAAAAATATATGTACCTTGATTCCGTTGTCTTCATTCATGAAACTATAGATTTCTTTAAAGCAAATCATTTAACTTTAGAAAATCTATCGGTATAAAATGAAGACAACGAAATCTAGGTATATAAATTAAATTACTCGGTGTAAATGGGGGTTTAAGCAAAATGAAATACAACGATAAATAAAACATTAGAAACCAAATCATTTAACTTTCTCCATTTTGCTTATGTTTTTGGACGTTTTCTTAACAACAAATTTTGAAATATATTCAAATTTATTTTGCATAAAATTTACATATTTTATTTTGTTCAAGTTGATAAAGTGTATAAAAATAAACATCAGAACAAATTGTTTTATATACGATTTTTTACAAATGTGATAAAAACGAAATGCAAGCAACTGGATTGGAAGTGCTCCAAACTTTCCGAACTTCTATGTATGCAAAGTATTCAAAATATACTCTTCTACGTTTTTAGAGGCCGCCGTGCCATTACTGCTTCTTTCAAACATATCGTTAGTGTATCATTTACAATCATTCGGCAACCAATTACGGTTCCAAATTCCATATTGTTTTCCCATAAAATGGCTATTTCTATGAATAATTTATATTTCTCTGTGAATAGATAGACCATTGCAAAGGCTCTTATCTCAGAAACATTGACTTCAATTTCTCACTAAAGCTTTAAGCACTTTTCTCTATCACACCAGGCTGTATTGTGTTGATATTGGTCGTAAAAGTACATTGGTATGAAGAGTACAATGCCGGTTCGTTCTATTTATTCACACAATGCCCATGTTAAATCGGTTCTTGTTTTGATCACAATATAGAAAGCAACGCTTGAAATATATTGTTACCTGAAGATTGTTAACCGTAATGAAAAGCTAACAAACCAGGCATTGATTGTAATTACTACATTTATTTTTTTTAATAAACCATGCACAGGGAAATAATAAACTGGTTTTACGCCCTGTGCGTCAAATAGTCGTTTGGATATGTCTATAGCGGTCAATCGTGCAGGACATTAATTATAAGAAGAATCTGATTTCATTGTCGTCATTAAGAATGCGCTGAATCGTTTGAATGTCATCTTATATTTGATTTTTAGTTACGGGCTGCTCATATAAGATATCGCCAAAACGGTTTGAATTCATTAATTGAATAGCCATTATACTTGTCTTTTAAAATAGAGACCTTACAACGATTCGATCAGCGTATAAATACATATAAAATTATTGTGGTAAAACTGTCGTCTTAAAGCTTAAATCTTGTTCACAAATAAAGTATGATTGCTACAGATATTTTTTTTAGGAAGAGCTTTTTTTTTTAGTGGGTCTTCGAGAATTATTGATTACTCTTTATGTTGAAGTTATCAAATGAATACTTATATAGAAGGCGGCGATAAGCATTTGTCTATTACATTAATCTAATCTAAGTATACTTACATCCTAGTGATAGTTTTCAGAGATCTGGATTTCGTAGAAATGGGTTATTGTGCTTTTTGTAGGGTCTAATTATTCTGTTGTGTTCTCTTCATTTGGACTATTTTTCGGGGTATTATAAAAACAGCATATACTCTTTTAACTGCTAAGATTGTGTTTTGCGACAAAATGACCTCTAAGTTATATGAACATAGCTTTATTCCCCAATCCTGATAATTTTACTGCTTCACATCCGTATATCTTCAAATGTCAGACTTATCATACCAGAATACATAGATGATATAAGATAGATACATTTTATGCAATTTGCAAATTGATAATTTTTACATTAGTTTTTGTTATCTATTAGTAGATAACATTTTCAAGAAAGGATTTAAGTTCAAACAATGTAGGCGGCTGACATCTTGTGATTGTAAGCCTGTGAACAATTAGGTGCTTGATTCCCGGGTTCGACTCTTGCACGGATCTCTGGAATCCACAAAGTGTAGAATACTAGATTATGAAATATAACGCAATAGCACGGCGGTTTCTTAAAGTGCAAAAGATTAATTCGCCGAGTCTTTGGTGTAGGTCTGCTTATCCGTCGAGACAACTCTCCATGGAACCTCTTGTAATAAGTACATATACTCTATCACACGCTCTTAAACGTCTCCTCAAACAAGCCCGAGGAATTGGGTGGTCACAAAAAATACACTCGATTACCAAGCGGTAAAATATATTTTCCGTCGTACACAGAACTCAAGAGGACAGAGTTATGTATCAGAAAGTTTAGTCTACGCCTATCAATATTAACAAAATATCACCTAAGTTATTCTGTAGTTTTGTTGCATATAAATTGAACTTTATTAAAGTCATGTGTGCTAAAATAAAGTGGATCAGGTATATTTCGATTGCACCCATTGTGCAATAATTCATCACAAAAAATAATTATTATCCGATTTTATTTCAAGTATCCAAGTCACGACATTTTCAGTACGTCTTATTTCTTATTGTTTGTTTCTTTTATTTGGAAATTGTCATTCTTTTTTTTAATTTTGAAAGTTTTTAGGTAGACACAATATTAAAATGCGATGACACCAATGACTCATATCAAACTAAATTAATGTAGCCCAGATATATGTCTACACGTCTTGGTTAAGACGAACCTCCGCTCTGTATCAGATTACTCACATTATCTACAGTTGACTGACCTCTTCTGTGTTAATTTTGATTTCTCCAAAATACTCATTTGGTTTCGGGTTATTTAACATATACCTGAATATCTGTATGTGGTTCATATATATCACATATGTACTTCACAATGTACGATGTTATTTTCTTCTCTCATGGTGTCTGAAGATTACCATAACAACTTAAGATTAGGATTTATTGAGAAACATGTATCTAAGAGTGTATCTAGACCATGAGATAATCTATCAGTATTAATCGGTTGACATCGATGTGCCACTGTGATTATTGTTTGCAGATACACGTGGGTCTACAATTATTATAGACAGGAATAACAAAATGGAGAAAAAAAGACAATGATCATCGTCCGTCGTTATTCATATCTGGTCGATTATATACACAAAAATCTCTCTTGATGGTTGTTCTTCAGCGTTTGTGTTAACTAATACATGTTGGCAGAATGATATTTTGACGAAATAAGAAAGGATACTTAATGGCGAGTACACGTCTTGATAATGGTATTTTGGCATATTTAATGTGAGGACTATACACGGGATTGTGTTCAATTGATAACACCGCTATATGACCCAAGTTTACATACACAAAGGACCTGTATCCTGGCTATCCCTTTAACTGCTTCTCTGTATAATTAGTGTTAGATACGGAAACATTGTAACAAAGCATTTGTCATCTTGATCAGTTTTCTTTAACAAAAAATATAAGTGTTTGAATAAAAACAAAACAGTTCGTATACATTTGTTTGATTGTCCTTCGCCATTACCAAGTGCATTTTTAAGGTATAAATTCCTCTTCATCGTCTGGAGGTTTATTAATTAATTCTCAGTAAAATTATTCATAAAACATTGCTTTTCGACTTTCTATTAGAAATTAACCATGATGCCATTCGGCCATTGTGTCGATCCAGTGGAAATCTCGAAAATCAAAACAAAAGTACCAAGTAATTAACTGGAATAAAGATAAAGCAAACATGGGTAGACTTGTCTGAAAAATCTCTTTATGGAACGCTACTTTGAAGGGAATTTCATTTTACGCCCATATTAATATTTAATCGAGGTTTAATAAGGTTTGATGAGTTTTATGTGTTTAGTTAGACATGCCAGACGTTGTCGGGACCAAAAACGTACATATGGTTAGAAAACCATGACACACTATTTGATGTGGTCATGTAGAAATGGTTCATCGTACCTGTGCTAAAGAATGACCTTATGTTATGAGGGCGATGATAAATCTCCAGTTGGCGACTTGATATTTTACATGAGGTCTGTTTTATGGGCGTCTGGCGCCAGCACGCAAGCCAGACTCGAAACATGGGAATTCTTAATTATTGTCACCAGTTTATATATCTAACCTCTAGATAACTTGAACTATGTAATCTTCTGAACTTAACACACACTTCAGTGCGTTTATTAATATTTGCCTAGCTGGATAACAAATGTAGACCTACCGCCTATTATACATAAGATTTGGCGATATATTTGATGCTACCCTCTTCGGATCATTGACATTTTCAGAATTTTTATTTGGTAAAGGGGGAGGGGGGGGGGGGGGTATTTTTTAATACTCAAATTGTTTTTAATTCGTTATTTCATATTTTATCAAATTAATTCATAGATAGAATATATAAAGGAGGAAACATTATGATTCAAATTATGTTTTCATAAACTTATACAACCTCATTTCCATTATTTCACCCAGAATTTATCCAGCTAATTTGTTCACACTTGATAGCAATGTTTTATCGGATTGACAGGAAACCTGCTTTTATTATACTGATATATTATTGAAATGGTAGCATGTGGACAATGCCTGAATCGACATGTGTAATGTTGCCGATGAGTACATTGAGCGATTTATACATGTCTCACCAATGAAACGCAAGCAGTCATACTGAACATCTCCTTGAAAGTCGTCCAATAATAAGTCATTGGAGACGATTGGACACCCAAATCAAAAGAGCAATTAATCTGTCTTTAGTGCTTCATATATCCGTTGGTTAGATCGACCTACCTCCAGTTGTACACTAAAAGTAACTTTGAAGTTTTTTGTCAACATGTGAAATGCAGATATTAAGGTGTTTATTGTTGACATTGTTTGGTGGGGAAACAGATGTGTAAACAGACGAGTCTTTGATATTTCACCTTTGCGCTCTCTCCCAGCCTTCTCAACCATATTAGATGATATAAAACTCCTTTATCGCCACTCCTGAAGCTTTTCTTTATTGCATTGCCCGCTTACTGATGAAGGCGATTATTGGAGGAAACAAGCTTTAAGAGCCCAGGCAATGATTTCAGAGCGCCTGTTCAAGATAATTATAAACGGTTACGATTGGCAAACAACTAACATCTATAGCATTCCCGTTTGATATACCGACTGTAAAATAAGCCATACGACCTCACCTTGGTCACTTAAAACTTCGATCAGTCTGATTGAAGATGAAAATTTGAAAACTACTTTATTCAACATTCAGGTATTTTACCACCTAACTACCCAACTTGAAAGGGATACTTGATCAATGTCTACATTCTGTGTGTGCACACATCCCATATGTCAGTTATATTTTCACATTTTTATATCCATTTTGTCCCAAACTAGCAGGTGTGCTATGAACAGCGCTAATAAATTGATGTGTTTAACTGTAACGATACAACGACAGGCAGTCGAGTCATCTGTGTAAAGTCTTCAGAAGTTAGAATTTTGTTAAAATAATTTATATTAAGATGGACCGTATTTGTAAAACAAACAAGGATGTTTACCCCAAAAATCTACATCACCGCCATTTGACGGAATATGTAAAAACAAAATTGATCGTTGGTTAGCGTTATATGTAAAACGACTCGTTCATTGATTTCATTTGTTTATGTTAAGTATTACATTGATTCAGAATAATCTCTGCAAATGACGTAGTTCATCTGTATTAAGATTTTCTGCTCTTGTCTACAGACACAAAACAATCTAATTAAACTCCCCAAAACGACTGTATTCATATATTTAAAACTTGATAAAATACTTTTAGACCCAAAGCGCATTGTCTATAACATCAATTCATTTCCGATTTGAGCTATCCAATGGCCATTCAAAATACTCTAGTTTAATTGTATGTTTTCAAGCATGGATCGGGAAACAAAAACAATTCTAAAATTGTTGAATATTAATTTTGTATAACTGTGAAATGATTCCATTTACAATTTATATGGAAATCACAGACAATAAAATCAAGTTGTTTACATTAGTTGCTAAATTTCATTATTTTAACTTTAAAAACTGTCCTATTCTCACAGTCCTAAACATCTTCTAATCATACAGATTAAGATGAAGCTGTGCAAAATAAGGTTCTATATATATTTTTAATTACTGTTTATGTTGTGTTTATTTATTTAACCGTTTACTTATTATTTTGACGATTTTGCAAATAAGATGTACTCCCAAGGTATATTTTGTAGATACTATTTCTATTTATTACATAATATATAAGTTCCCTGTATTCCCTAGCCATAATTTAAATGATTTTTATCTTCACCTTTTCTACAGTATAGGAGGCTTATAACTCGTTTCACTTTTGTAATAGTTCTACAAATAACGTTGAAGTTTGAATATATACGGGTTAATGTCATTTGTACAAATTTCAAGCCAACGTAGCGTGTAATAATTTCTGAAACTAAAAACAATGGCCTTAAAACAAATAAGTGCTATAATGATTTGTGTAAGCTTTGTGTATGTATTTATCCCCCAAAGCGACGAATATTTAGAAAATAATCAGGGGTCCGATCGGCAATTGTCAACCATAGGGTTTGTGAGGAGAGGTCAACCGGTGACGAGCTAAACATAAAATTTGCTCATTAACATAACTTTTTGAAAAACAAATGGCTGCTAAAAGTAGCTTTTCCTAAGTTCTGAGCTACGCTAGGTGATTCCGTGTGTTCTCTGCAGAAGGGGTAATTAAAGAATTGAACTAAACTTAAATTTATCTCAAAGAAAACGTAGTTCAATATATTATTGTTCTCAACATCCCCGACGTCACTTAAAGCCTTTTTATAGGCCCGATGAAAATCGGTCGTATTATGGTATGATCAGCGTCCGTCCGTCTGTCCGTCCGTCCGGTAGGCTCCAATCCG
>JAVFBX010178900.1:0-14800 GCA_034783855.1 Mopalia kennerleyi
CACAGCATGAATAACTTGTTTGCAAAGTTGCAAGTTTGTAAGTAAATTTAAAAAAATCTACGAATCGGAAAAATACGAGATATTTTTTTAAAATTAGTTGGCAATATTATTTTTGGAATTGAGTCACTTTAAATCTGATTTAAAACCCATTTGGGAAAACCTTGAAGAAGTGAAAGTAACCACAAATTAGTCAGTCACCCACATTTTTTGTATTTTGGTATTGGAGCTTTAACTGTTGGAGTATGTTGCCTTTCTATATTCCCTCAGCTTTGCTTAAGGGCAGTTTGTTTTGAGTGTCGTGATGTGGTCTGTACTTAACATGGGAGGAAGATTAACTTTCCAACAAAGCAAACCACTTCACATTTATGGTTGGGTGAGTGTCGATTACTGTCGGAATAAGTCGCCCTCAAAAGTGAAGTGCCCTTTAGCATAGCATAAAACACCAATCAATGAAAGAATCAATGATAATTTAAATGCTCTTGAGCACACAGTTGAATGCCAGTGAATAAATTAATCAGTCTTTTAAACAGTCTGGTTTATATGTCTTGATTGTTTTGACAATCACTTCTGGGACCTAATAGGGTTTTTGAGGTTTTGACACTTTTACACAAACATGTTACGTGTATTTGCTTTCCTTCTCGCTGCATTTTTCACCTAATGTTTTAAAACCTGACCAGCAATGATGGGGTAGTATTAGAGCATCCCGATTGGTCAGGCTGCAAGGTGGTTGTGCATTTCACAGCTGAAGCCTCCTTCAATGCAGCACACTTAACACTGCTTTGAGGCTGCCTTCAGGGTTTAGGTGTTAAAGTTTACATGAGACAGGGGTTCCCAGGGGTAGTTGACAAGGTTTCTTCTCGGTTTATAACCCTATTTTAATAATGGTAGGTAAGAAGTTGATGACCAGTTGTCATTCAATGAAATACTATTATGGACCATTAAAAACCCCAAATTAACAGAGAGACAGACAAGCAAAGTATAGTGAAACAATAAAATCAGTGTTGATATTGTACTGTTGGTCTTGTCAGCAAGCTGTCTTCTCTGTCTCAAGCCCCCTGTCTAAGGGCATCATATTGTGTGTATGTCTCAAGCCCCCTGTCTAAGGGCATCATATTGTGTGTATGTCTCAAGCCCACGACTGTGGCTTAGTGGTTAGCGAGTGGTAAAGCCTACTTCGATTTACTGTTCATGGGATTGAGTTTGTCTGTCAACCCTCAGGTATATGAGGGAGTCTCAAGATGTGGCTCCAGCAATCGCGCAGGGGTTTTTTACAAAGTTTTCTCCCGGTTTTCCACCATAATAGGGCAAAGAACAGTGTGAATTGGACAGTCCGTCATCATATAAGTGAAATACCGTTTGAGTACGATGTTAAACCCCAATCAAACCAACAAATCAAGCCCTCTGTCTAAGGGCATCATATTGTGGTCATGTTCTTACTTCCTTCTTAACATCAAAGGCTCACCAACACATCAAATCTGCTCACATTTCATTATTGTTAGTGTGGCTATTGTTGGAGTTGGCCCTTATCATGTATTTGACATAACATCTGGTGTTTATCACCAATCAACCAGTACCTATAATAGTGTTAACTTAGGGACTTCAATCACCATCCTTTCCACCAGAGCTACACTGTTTTCCCGTGACTACATATATCATGGGGTGGCTGCAGCAATGACTGTGTTGGTTTTTATGAGGTTTCCCCTTGGTTTTCCACCATAATTACTAGGCAAGGAATAGTGTGGTGTGGATAATCCATCATCACATTATTCATATAAGTGAAATACCCTTGAGTACTATGTTAAACCCTCATCAAACAAACACACAAACACATATAGCAGGGGGTGCCGGTGGTTTCCACCTGGTTTTCCACTGTAGGACATGTGGCAATGCAAATTTGTCATGTGAGTGAAATACTGTTGAGTACAATGTTAAACAAAAATCAAATTAATCTCTTTCATATCCCTCAACTGAATTCAGCAGATGGGTTAATTAAAAAAAAATTGAATCTTCTTCAACCCTTAGAAGTTCATGTACATTTGAAGAAAAAAAAATTGTTCATCAGTTCCTCTGTGTACATATAGTAGTTAATTTATCTTTTTGAAAGCCAGTATGTGGTACTGTGATCTGAAAAATCTTTTTGTTTATCATTAAAAAAATATTTGCAAAATATTAAATAGTTACAAAAAAAATAGAATGTAGCTTTATTTTAAGCTATTTATTTTCAGATTTGTGTCAAAGCTGTTGTATATAAAAGAGAAGGATAGCATCGTTTCAGGA
Organism: Mopalia kennerleyi; assembly: GCA_034783855.1. Classification (NCBI taxonomy): domain Eukaryota; kingdom Metazoa; phylum Mollusca; class Polyplacophora; order Chitonida; family Mopaliidae; genus Mopalia; species Mopalia kennerleyi. Next base: position 2,278 of record JAVFBX010178900.1, read on the forward strand.
GGTGGGGTATGTATACATTTAATTTATTGGTAGTATGTTAGGAAATACCAAATCACTTTCTTTCTTTTAAATTCACTAAGGTTGATACTATGTCAAAGTGTGTTTCCTGTGGGTTTCATGCCCAGTACCTCAGCCTGTACAAACTTCTAAGAGGTAAATGGTCTTACCTTCCCTCTGTCTTCAAGCTTTGAGCCTAATTTTGCTGTCATTACTTAGCTCATGAGGAACCTTTTGAGTCTGTCTGTCCACTATCAGGTATATCAGTTAGTCATTTGATGTGGCTCCCACAATGGCTGGATGGTTTTAACAAGGTTTCCTCTTGGTTTTCGAGTGTATTTAATCTGTGAATTTGAAAACCCATCATCATATAAATGAAATACCCTTGAGTATGGCATTTAACCCCAACTCAATAAACAGTCACACTTGAGGAACATTAATTTTCCAGCGGCACTTACACACAACGGTAAATAGTGTAGATATTTATGGTTGATATACATCGCCATCATACAAGTGAAAAGCTGTTAAGTACAGCGATAAACGCCAATCAATCGGTAAACGCCAATCAATCGGTAAACGCCAATCAATCTGTTGCTACAAAGAAACTGTTAGTTTGAAATAAGGAATAACTGTTAATTTCAAAATAAAGTATCTTTTTTTTTATGAGACAAAATATTCTCCTATCAAGCGTTACATTTTGATGGCCATATCTGGTGTTCTTTCCATTATGCCTGGGAATTGTGTCAACATCTTAGAGAAATGAATTGGGGTACCATGTTTAAACACCAATCTGAGGTATTCAGAAAGTTTTTTTTTTACTCCTGTTCTCCTAATGACTGTGGTCGGACATCACCTCAGACGTGTTACCATGACAACCACACACTTTATTGTTACCCGATCACTGTGAGTCACTATGTCACAGATTGTCTTCCCCTGAATCCATAAAGAATCTCTAGCTGAACATCATGGTTTTCTTTTTAACTTGTTAAATTACCTAACAGTATTTTTTTATAGTTTTGTGCTTGTTTATAAAACTATTATGTCCGTTGCTCTATGGATTGTCCAAATTGAAATCCTGCAGGTAGAGTAACAAAAATGATCGTAGTCACCATAGTATCTTCTCTGAGCCTAGAAACCACCCCATGTTTAGATTTGAACTGCAAACATTACATAAATTAACTTTATTAATTTTTTAAAATTGCAATTATAATATGTAGATGGTTAATATGAGGGGAATCGGCATAAGGTAATTGTGCTGACAATACCTCATGTTTTACCTGGGAGAAATGAAATATGGCTCTTATTAACCATGAATGGAAAAGCCCGTTTGAATATTTCACTGGCAACAACACTATTCATTTCTGTAGCTTTTGTTAACTGCCATTGTGGTGGGATTAAAGCTGGCCTGATTCTCTCTGCTGAAAGGATAAGCATATTATAGGTAGAGTAAGAGGTACAGCTGTTCCATCAGCCGAGCAAACAACTGTCTATATTACCTGTTGCCCCCCTACATACAGTTGACCCCTCCTCTCCCCTTTTATTCAGGCTACCCTCCCCATTCCCCATTTTTAATATAGTCACACCTCTGCCTTTGAAACCAGATGGGGAATATTGCAGTGAAATAAACAGACAAATGTCATGAACAAGCTGTGTACAGAAGCTGCTGTCAAACCCCGAAACAAAACTTCACAGAACCAGATAGAATTACATACATACAGTAACCAGAATATAGTTAAGCCTATTTCTCAGATGTGAAACACTAGAACAATTCACTTCATTTGTTTCATAGTATTATGTACCATTGGTAGAAATGAAATATCATTGTTAATCTACATTCACATTGAAGTATGAAGCTCTTAACTATCATAGCAGGGCTTTTTATAGACAAAAATTTCTCATTACCTCAATTTGATATTGCCTAAAACTCAATATTTTTAGTGCGCCTTTGCAAAATGCACTAATACTCAATTTTACCAACTTTTCATCGAAAATCTGCTGTTAATTCTGAATTTTATAGCTCGCCAGTGGCTGAAATAAGCCAAAACTCAATTTCTCAAACAAAACTAAATATCAAATTTAAGAAAAACTCAATTTGCCGTTATTTTTCATCTGGGTATTCCTGATGAAAAAGTGTCTATAAAAACCCCTGCCAGGAATTGCCAGAGCCACATTGTGTGACTCACTCAAGGTCGCAGATGGACTAGACTCTGAATCATAAATTGATGTAGGATTAGTAAGCACAATCGCTAACCAGAAAGCCACGGCCACAGGCCTTACTACAATAGCAGAATGGTTCATAAGCTAATTGTTCAAGGATGCTGGACATGTCTAGTTCTCTTTCACAATGGCCAAGGTAAAGACACAGAAAATACAAAAGACAAATTTTAATAAGTGAATGATTGCACTACTTTATTTACTCTTCACATTGAGTATTTTGTTGGGTTTTAGCATGGTTTACTATTTATATAATTATACATTAATACTAATATTAATATGTCTATGAAGTCACATATAATTAATTGTTTTTGTTTAATAGTCTAATTGCTGATAATGTTGATCACGGATTCATCTTCATAACTTATCATCTTAACTTATCCAAATTAGAAATTATATTAGCATGAAAGGACATTGTTTCACATTTTGAACAAATTAAATTCATACTTTGATCTTCCCAGTATTATTGAATAAATGCTAGAATATGTAACAACAACCTTGAGCATTAAGTCCAGAATATGAATATGTCAGCAATGAGGAAAATATCATTTTCATCCATAAAGTAGTACTAGAATATTGAATATTGCAACCCTTGGGTTATAACTTTGTTTTTTTTTAAACTGATATACATGTAATTATTTAATTCACTGGCAAAAAATATAAATTGATTACATAAAATGGTGACCTGAGACAGTAAGTGTTTTCATTGTCCTCTTATAATCAGGGATAGCTAATTTATTCAAGCAAGTGTGTAGACTTTTAAACGTAATTGACAGTGTTTAATCATGTCTAACAGAACAGTACTCTCATTTTGAGAAGGCCTCTATAGATATAATGCACAGAAAGGCCTTCCACATATGTTTGTCAATGACATCATGAGGTGTGATATTTGCACAATTTAAGAATAATTTACACATAAAGACAATATGGTGGAATAGAATATTATTGTTATTTGTTCTTCTCCAGTGAGACTTTTATATCTTTCATTAACATGGATCCTATGACCATCTTTTCACAATTCACGGTAATTTTTGCCTGGTTCTCCAAGGCCTTCACAGACACCAACAAGAGAGAACCAGAAGATAAAGTTTTTGCTGCAAACTTGTAGACATTTTCTTCGGAAGACGGGACTTGTAGTACATTTGCTACCGTTAAGACACACATATTTATCCCTGTTGGTGTGTTGTTCTGCTCCAGAACTTTTGCCGTTCCTGTGTTTTCATTCATACCTGATAGTTTACCTAAAACAAACAAGAGTTAGAAAGACAACCATTTAGTGATGGACTCTATTCATTCATGGACTTATTAATGCTCAAATGTAATTTCACCCCATTTGACGATAATGTACTCCAAGTCTCCAACACTACATGCTAATTCCAACATGGCTATCTTGACAAAATACTCTCAATACACAAGCTATTTGCCAGATGTATTCATAAACAAGCATGTGCTTATGGCATGAAGGGAAGGTGCCACCACAAAGTTACAGAAATAAACAAAAGTTTCCATTTCCTACATGTTCTGTTTCATTTTGAAAAACAAAATTTATTGATTTATTATTGTTTGTATTTTGAATTACATATATATGGGGCACCACCATAATTTAGACGCTTTGGGTCTTAATCTGGCCTATACTCTTATATAATAGAAGTCCTAATAAGGATGTCAAGATGTATTCCATATTTTGTCACAGAATATCCTGAAAAAAAAGTAATTGGTACTTTCTTTTGGTAAGGTAAATTTTCCTTCAAATATCCCAACATCCTAGTTTTTGAAAATACCCCTTTGAAAATCACTTATATACACTTGTTAATTTTTCTACTTTACCTTGTTGACTCTGAAAGCCCTTCTCGTTCATTGTGTGTGGAATAAGTAGTTCTCCAACTTGAGCTGTAATACTGAGGCTGAACTTCTGCTCAGAAACCATCAAATCAAACTTGGCAGGTTGTGTAGTGTCATTAAAATTAACAGCAGTAAGTACCGTTGTGGATGCACCAGCTCCGAGGTTTGCTGAGAAAAAAACAAGCAAATCATATTGTATAAATAGTTGTCAGACATAAACAAAGTATAGTAACAACTCAGAAGAAAGATAATGAATTTATTGTAACAAAACATTGGGGTTTATTGGTCAAAATGAATTCATTATGTTTCATCAGAGTTGGGACTATATTTTACTATTGTCAAACTCCCAATGGTCCTCATAACAGTATGTGAAGAAGTTAATTTGAGCCTTAAATTTCCTCTATAATAAATCCAACCTAACAAACTATTGTTATTGCGAATATCGTGCTGCATTCATAATGGTACAGCTAATGTGGATGAGAATGACAAAACCTAATTGTTCAGTACACAAAAAAAGTAACCCAAATGCTATGGGGGTGGTGTGTGCAAGGGGGGCATAGGCTGCAAGCAAAGAGAGCTGTAAAATAAATGAAAGATAGACCTTGTAAGAAAAATGACATCCAATAATACACAGCCATCACGATTTTTATGACTGTTTTATGTGGCATTCAATCATGTTTAGTAAAACAATGCAATCATTCTTTGAAAAATAAGAAACAGAAAAAAAGTTAGATATCAATAACTAGCAAATAAATAGGACTAAGAATTCGCACATTTCATTTTATTGTCAAAACCAGATATCAATAATGTGCATTTCAAGAAATACTGTTTTATGGTTATATGCAGTAGTAGTGACAAGTCCGGACCTCAGCACTTTTAATTGGCTTAACCAGTTTTCATTATTCAGAGAATACCGTACTATTTTTTTTTCATTGGTTCAAAATAACCTACCGTTGACATCAGAGAGCAGAGTAAAAGCACCAAGCTCAGATAGTACAACAGCCTTTCTTATATTCAATAGTGCAAGCTCAATTTAGATAAGAGGTATTTCATGGCTGTGGGAAAACTGAGTGTGTATCAGTGAAATTAGTTTTTATTTTTTTAAACTTTATTGGGGTAAGGACCATCTATTTGTCAACAAAGATATGTAACCAAGCAAATGAGAAAATAAATTATGCCATTATGTGTTTGACCATATTGTATCAATTACATACATGCGCTTGAACCTTGATTCAATGTTGACCTGATTTTAGAGATGAGCTATTGAAGTTGTTGCAGGGTTGATAAATAAGAGAATTGAACAATGGACAGAAAATTAGGCTTAGGAAGGCTGTGCCCTTAACCCTGTCTTCAGAAATTTGAAGTAGACATATAGAACATTACTAAAGCTGGTGGACTGTTGTGTAATTAACAGATAATATTGACATATCCAGGGTTCTCCCAATCCCATTTTTATCCCCTGAAAAAAAGGTGTAAAGATTTCCCCAACCAGACATTTCCCTAACATTATTAAAAAAAATAAACATTTACTGTCCAAATTATTCATTATTTATTCATGGCAAGAACCCTGCATATCATTATTGGATAACTGTAAATGTTGCCATCACATATTTAGTGTTAAGGTGTTGGTACAAATCACAATTTGTATCAACAGATCAGATTTATATTTTTAAAAACAATCATGCCCACGGAGTTATACATGCTATTTTCCTTTCACTGATGTATGCTTTACACAACCTCAGATTATACGGTAGTTTTGAACTTGAGCTGCCCATTTTATTGGCCATTCAATACATAAGCCGACATGTGACTCATGCTTTGACTGACCAATGGTTGTGCAGTATGCCGTCCTCAGTCTATGCATAACATGCGCACATTCCCTCAGGTTACGTTAGTGTTGGAATGTAAGTTTGACATTTTTTGTTGAAATTATTGTTTAAGGGCAGACCTCCAAATATGGATTTTATGATCTATGTTTGAATAGGTAGTTTGTTATGGCTTTAATAGTATTACACTTGTTAAAAATTGCTCCTTGAGTTTATACTGTTTGTGTGGTATTCAAGACCAGACTTAGGGTTATTTCACTCATATAAAATTTAAGTTAATACTGCCCATGTGTTGTTTCTTTAGAATATTAGTAGGAAATACCTGAACAGACACCTCAACCAGATACAGTTAACGTCAGGTGACACAGAAAAAAAAGTTTCAGTCCTGAATTTGAATGAGTCATGACCTATCAATAAAGCAGCTGGCAGTCCTTAAAAGGGGTGCTTCATTAAAAAAAACCTGCAAAGTAATGCTTCAAAAACTCACCAATCTCAGGAAACTCTTGCATTTCCATTCCAGCTTGTAATGTCTAAATAGTAAAGAATACATCAAATTAGTCACTCATTTTTCTTTTTGAGGAAGTGGATGGAGTGAGCTGGTGCTTATAAAAATAAGGAATAATATATCTCCGGTACTTAATAGACAGAATGGCAGTACTTGGTACATTCTGCCTTTAATCAAGGTGTTTCACATTACCACATTAGAGAATTAGTACCAAGTAATTTGAAGCCAGATAAACTAATCAGTACAGGTTTCATCCAAAATACATTTAATTTCCCAATTGACTACGTCTCCACAACACTTATCAATTTAGAAGATAAGAATTGACTTAAATTGCTATCAGTCATTTTACAGTTAAGAGCAGTCCTTACCTTATTTCCCACATGGATGCCTGTGAGAGGTTTATCACTCAGATTTGTAAACGACAACTCTATGGAGGCCATTTTAGGGGAAAAAATAGAAATTGTTCGTGTAAATTTGTAGGAAACTGTCAATCCTTTCCCACTCATTTTGTTCAGGAGTTCGATAGATTTTGTTTGCACTTGAGATGGGGGAACAATCTACAAGAAAAACAAATAATAAGGACAATTAAAGATCAAACAAAATTGAAAAGAAATGAAACTGCTTAATTCATTTCCTAGTGTATTTATTACTTATACTTCAGATCAGACCTAGACTTATAATATTAATCTCTCAGTGAACGCTGCAAGTAAAATGAGGACATTGGTTTAAACCAGTCCTCACACTGACTGGCACACACCAATAAATTTAAAATAGTAATAATGATAGTTTCTTAGATTGTCTTACCACTCCAGCTGTTGCTGCGGTGTCCCCTATTGCGAGACTATCCATCTCCGATGCTAACATTGGTGTCAGTATATCTACAGAGGGAACAGATGGGGTTCCTGTTGATACTGTGGGAGAACCCAAATCATCCAAATCTAACAATAAATTTGGTTCTTGTTTAGATTTGTCCTTTTTCTCTGCTTTACTGGGTTTTTGCTGTTTTGCTTTAGGAGGTGTCTGAAAACAAATAATACTTGTTATTAATTATAATTATAAATCAATACCTATATAAACTGTACATATTGATGATGTTTTGTTGAATACTATCAATATAAACTGTTAGAAATTGTATAAAATGTGAAAGAATATAACATATAAAAAAAAAATAGAAGGTAACAAAAAACCATTCTGGCATCAATTTACACCCAAAGTTTCCAGATTCCCATGGTATTAGATTTGCCAGACATCAAGATATATTTACATTGTGCCAGTTATTAGTATCTTTACTGTAGATCATTCAGCAAGATACAGTATTGAGAGAAATACATCTGTCCCCTACCATGCCAACACATACGGAAAACTGATATCTGCTTTGAAACTGGTATCTTTCATGTTTTTCTAAATAAAAATGTCTTTAATTTTGCAAGAGAAAAAAAATATAATAATAATCATTCAAATTCACTTTACTCAAAGTTGAGCTGTGAGTTTTTGTAATAAGTTGTTTACAAACTTCAATGAACTGAAGCTTTACAAAAAAATTAGAAAAACTGATATTTATCATATTTGCCCATAACTGTGTGATACATCAAACTTATACTTGGCTTACAACTTGGTATATTTAAGCTTTGTACAAACATCGAGTTCAATTCACCTTACAGAAAAAGAGAGTAGAAAACTGATTGTGTTAAAGTGTCTCTAGTTCCAACAGAATGGAAATAATAAAACCGGATTGTTGTTAGAAGATTCTGGGATTCTGAGTCGGGGGTTGTCCTGTTCTCCAACCAAAATGTTCTAAAATAAGTCTTACTTTCTTCTTGGGTTTTTCCTCTTCCTGGCTTGAATCCTCACTCGAGCTATTCTCTTCCTCACTGGATGACACCTCAGAAGAACTTTCCTCTGCTGAGGATGGAGATTTGACTGGTTTCTTCGCTGATGGTTTCTTTGTAACAGGGGAACTGTCCTCGGATTTCTCATCATCTGATGAGGCGGATGACCCAGATGCAGATTCACTGGAGCTGTCCTCACTACTGTCTGAATCATCACTGCTGCTGTCTGAATCATCACTGCTCTTATCACTCTCATCTGAAACATCCACTGATCAAGTCACCACAAAACACAAACAAAGCTGATCAAAGCTGTGTATCTCCAATAGACATTCAACAAATAATGCTTAACAAATAATTACATTTAACAAAACCCAACAACCCTGAAATTCAACCATATACTAATGTTTAGGAAAACTACCTTACTTTGTAAAGGTGATGTAATAAAATATAAAAGGTCAATAACAGGATAAGGCACAGAATAAATATCAAATTGCATCCATGGAAACAAACAAAAAGTAAAAAAAATAAAGGTGAATCTATCTAGGGAAGGGCATAGCTACAGTTGATTGTGCATGTGCTTATTATCCCAACTTTGTATTCATGGAAATGAGAAAAAAAACATCCGAAAAACATAATAGGAAAAAGCACAGTTTCAAGTGATTGTGAAAGTGTATACTAGTATGTTAGTTTCATAAAGATAGGCCTGATAACTTCATGTTCTGGCCAGAAACGGTTTGTTCTTATTTTCATCAGAATCAAATGGATTGCTTATAAACACAGCTGAAAATTTTCCGTTACTGAGTTGTTTGTGACAGGTCTTACCGTCGTCGCTGGAGTCACTGTCAGAGTAGAAGGATTTCTTTTTCTGTGGCTTCTTGCTCTTCACAGGTCTTGCATCTGTCCAGGTCACGGTCACTTCTACGTTCCTCACAGAAGGGTCAGGGGCAGCAATGGGCCATTCAGGAAGCTCCTGGTACCCTGTGGCTCGAGTATTGAGAACATGAGATAATGTCCCTAACTGGTACTGATCACGATCTGCAAATGATTTCATAATAAATCAAGAATTTAGTTTAAAGGCAATACACAGTAAGTGATTACAACCAAATATCAAATTATGAGATACAATAAACAGGTCTCTTTTGTGATATGCACAATTTAACAAACATTTCTTGTCTAGCTCATTGATTGATTGGTGTTTTACGCCGTGCTTAAGGGTATTTCACTTATAGGACGCGGGGTATTCCAACAAATATTGACACTAGCACAACCAAGATTTAAAGTATTTCCATAAAGTTGGAAAGTTGAAAAGACAGCATTGCTACTCTTCAAACAAACTGTTCTTAGCGAGAAGGCTTTTTTTGAAGCTTCACTTTGGTACTTTGGTTAGATGAACATTATAGGATTGGCTGTTTGTTTTGATTCCAGTTCATTTACAGAAAGTCACAACACATGCTTCCTACATGTAATGTACTCAAACATTATAAAATATAAAAATTGATATTTTCAGTGTCTTTGCAGGTAATGTACCTCTAAATGTGGACTGGAGTACAGGAGCTGGTTTAGTGGACAAAAATATCTTCTTCGCTTTCTTTGATAATTCACCGCCTTTCTCTCCTGGGAAAATGAGTTGCCGTAGAAACCGAGAGCGATCTCTGATGTCATAATTCTGGTCATATTTGGCTAGATTGAACACATACTGACATAACTGTTTACATACAGTCTGTTTAGTGTTTGTTACACAGAGCTTAGCTGCGAGGTTCAAAATTTGTAACTTCACAATGTCCTCCTAAAACAACAAATCACTTAATTAATTAACGTAAATAGCACTGATTGATTGATTGGTGTTGTATGCGATGGTTAAATGTAGTTCACTATTATAACGACGGTGTACTCCAACAATTTTGACAGTAACCCTAACCATAAATGTGAGGTGTTTGAAAGTTTGTCTTCCTCCAGTGCTAAGCAAAGCCAGCATTGCTAATCTTTAAACAACCTGCCCTTAGCCAGAGGGATCAAGATTTAATAGCACTGTACAAAATATTACAGCAAACAATACATATGTTTGAATAAAAGTTTAAAATGATTGTCAGCTAGGTCAATTTTGTTTTCAACGGTAGAATTACAAAAGTACAAATAATCTAAACCAGTAAATACATCAGTGATGTTGGTGAAGTGCTTTTAGACTTAACTTGAAAGATAAATACTAGATAATTTCCAAAAGGTACTATGTTAGAGAATTATTTTAAAATAGTATGCTTTTCAGTTTTAAGGTATACACTTCGCATTTTTTTTCCCTCTCTTTTAATTGTTGTGACCAACTACAGAATGGAGCTATCATTACCTCAGATATAAAAGACTTGGCCATTTTCCTCAATACATCTGGAGCTATCCTTGGTACTCGTTCACTGTACTCCCCAATAAGCCAGAGGATACTGGCCCGGGCCATGGGTACAGTGATTCGATCAATCATCTTAGCCATGTGGATGATTATCTCCTTGTGTTCAGATGGCTGAAACATATGACATGGACTAGATAGTGCTAGGCAATGAGCTAAGACAAATCCTTATACTGTATGCTTATATAAAACAATTATTTGTAAAATTTTTATAATTTCATTCTTTGGCATTGAGAACCTTATTCCTTGTGCTCTGGTTTGTGACTATAAAATGTTTAAAAAATGCTGACAACAATGCCTTAACATTACATTCCTTTTCTTGTTTGGGAATTAGTATAGGACTTCCTTTTCTCAACAGATACATGTATATAACTTCAAAACCCAGGAGCCACTTTCACAAAATGTTGTACGTCAGAAAAATAGCGTACGATAACATTTTGTCCTGTTAAACTATAGGCGTTAAAATGTTGTATGATATTTTATTGTAGTACAACATTTTGTGAAAGTGGCTCCAGGACTACACTTAAGTGGAGAAATTACAATAACAGAGAATTTAATCAAATGCTCAATATAAAATCCACCAGATGAAACACTTGAGACAATCTCATAGTTTATTTGTAAAGAGAAGTGTGGATAGAAAAGGTTGTTCTGACAAGTAAGTATATTTATTTCTTTCACTTTTTCACAACACATGTGCGCGTAGAAAAAGTGTAATTGAGACATAAACAGAAAAATAATCAATTTGATCAAAAAGCCCTTTTACCAAATAGCAATAAAGTTTTCAGGTGCAACAAAAATATGAAATTGAAATTAACTGAGCGAAACAATTCATTATACATTTTAATTTGAGTAGTTAAATCAAATCCATGGTGACAATAGTTAGAGACTGGCTCTTGAAATGTAACAAAATTAATCATATACGTGTACATGCTAACCCAAAGCAGATGTTTAACCTTCAAATTAAGAAATTAAATTTTGTACAATAATTTAACGGAGTAATGTTGTGGAGATTTTAGGAATTGACAAAATAAAGCCTTCTGCACCTAGTGACAAACCCATGCAATGTGCCAAACAAAAAAGAATTAACAAAACAAGTGATTATGACAAAAGATGTGAAATCTGAGTGTAGGAATACAGATAAAAGAAGAAGAGACCAATATCTACCGAGAATATTTTTTTGCCCGCTCTTCCTACTGGCTGATATAAGCATAGGGACAAAGAACATAGATAGCAATCAACAACTAGAACAATGGAGATTCTCTAATCAAGTCAGTATAATATACACACACAAACATTTCATGTCAAAATACACAACGTTGTACGGAGACTATATGGTCATCAGAAGTAAACGAACTCCTATAACTATAAATAAGGCTGTGTTGAAATGGCGACAAGCAAACACAGGCACAAAAATACACTTAATTATTAGATGGATACTAACTCTTGTAAGATTGTTTGATTAGGGTTTAACAAGGTATTTTATTTATTTACTCATATGAAAGACATATGCTAGGCCCAATGGTATTATGGATTAAGAAACCCACTTTCAAATGTAACCCGCAGCAAAACTCATAAAAACAAACTGCATATATTTCCAATGCTAGATGCCACAACAAATTGTCATAGTGTTGCCCTTCGGCTATAAGAGCACTAAGGCAACAGGAAGCACCCTTTTTTCATTGATACAGCAGTGTTCCAGTAGCAATAGGTGATGTAAAATAGGTTACCTTTAACATTACCATGAACATTCAACAATATACAAGAGAGGCAGGACTTTGTGCGATAATGGAAATGTTCAAATGAATGGCACACAAGACACCATAATTAGTCGACTTTAAGCTGAGAGACTACCTGTTGAGTCATACTACTGTGATCACAGGTTAGCCAGAACAAAATAACAGGATACAACATTGAT
>JAVFBX010178911.1:0-14800 GCA_034783855.1 Mopalia kennerleyi
CCCCCCCCCCCCCCCCCCCCCCCCCCCCCCCCCCCCCCCCCCCCCCCCCCCCCCCCCCCCCCCCCCCCCCACAACAATAATGGATATTCTGAACTCTTACAGACCATCATCTGCAGTATGCTATGACCAGGGATAAAGGGGGCGGGGCAATGGACGATTCTACAACATGACAATGTCCACACAACTGACCTTGCTGACCATAGCCCGGCTGACCGCCATAAAACTGTTGTTGGGGGACCTGTTTTCTAGGGGCCTGTTGCTGAGAGAATTGCTGAGCAACCTGTTGTTGAAATTGTTGTTGAGATTGTTGTTGTTGAAGTTTCTGTTGTTGAAGTTGTTGTTGTTGAAGTTTTTGTTGTTGAAGTTGTTGTTGTTGAAGCTGTTGTTTTTGTTGCTGTTTTTCAAGTTGTTCCTGAATCTCAATTCTTTGCTGTCTTTGATCTTTTTGCAGCTGTCGTGTGACAGAGGGAGGCTGCCAGGTGTGTAGGGAAGGCTGAGGTTGTCCTTAACAGCAGATAGATTGTTTTCAGTAGGGTTATTGTCAACAGACACAGAATAAATCAACTGCATTCCAAGAATTTCAACTAGACACAAACTGTGAACCCCAAACCAACAACTGCTAATATCAAAAACCAGTCACTCTTTTGTAAAACAACCAGTAACCTCTAATATCACTAACAGGCAGAACAGCAAACAGAACTTCAGTCTAATGATCCAAACAACTAACTTATACATGCAGTATGGCACAGTTATGCATGCAAACGCCATGATCGCTAGCACATTGAAACCTAATAGTTGAGTGGAAGAAAACGGCCTTGCTTTAGGATTATCATATATTTTAAAAATACATATACTGGTTTATTCTAACTACTTTAGGTTTAAATTTAAAACCAAGTGGTGTGAGCAATCTAAACAAATTTGATATGTTCATTAACAAATGGCATAACATGTCTGTGCTATAATATAATGATTAATTAGAATCAGAATAAAACATTTTTATTGTGATTTTACATGAATTTTGGTTTGTAATGTTGATTAATGTTATTATTTAACTTGTATAATGACAGATCGTCCAATTCTCATTCTACCCTATTTGCCAGAGCCACCTCATGTGGCTCATGGTTGACAGACGGACTCGATCCAGTGAACGGTAAATTGGAGTAGGATTAGGAAGCTACCACTGCACCAAGGCTGGGGGTGATGGAGGGAGAATGAACAATGGATGGATAAACCACCCATTCACTACTATAAACACATAAAGTTTAACATACTTTTTGTTATGCTAAATAATCGGTGATGAGTGAACCTTTGAAAATGGAAACTTATTCATTTCTTATTTAAGTTGTTTAAACAGAAATTTTAAAATTAATTGAGTATTTTTATGAATAGAGTCCGTGGTGTAGGTAAATCTGTGTAGGTGATTCACATGATATTCCAGGGACAATCACATCATTGACACCCTTGAGCACTGGTCATTAGTATAGTTTTTACTTGGATTGATAAACTTTTTGATAAGTGTGTGACGCCGTGTTTTGGCGATCAAATCCTGTTTAGTTGTTTATGGACAATCATAGTAATAAGAGATTTTTAATAAGTCTTTGGTGGACAAATTGACAGAGATGTGTATGAGAAATCCTAGGAATAACTCCAAAATGAGCAAATGAACAGTATTTTAAACCAACCAAAAAACAAACATTCAAACAATTGCATTAATTTATAAATTAATAAATTTAAAGAACTTCAAAGAAAAGAAGAGTAAATGTTAATATAAAAAGCAAAAACATCAAATAAAAGTGATGCGAAACTGAAAAGAAAACATTTAAATTGAAGTAAAACTGGAGCAGTGAACCAAAATAAGTAAAATAATGAAACTGAAATTTAACGAAACATTGTAATAAAAATAGCCAATATATTTTATAAGAAAGAAACTAGTATTTTAAAAAAGGAGTCTTCTACACTTAATTTAGTACTGTTTTTAAAATCTATCAGCTCTATTTAAAAATAGATAGGTCAGGTAATAAACAATAAAGATACATGTTCGTGTAGATCATATACTGATAGGGATAGATATTCAATCTGCTATGAAACAGCCATTACATATTCTAATTTTCTGATACACATCCTTATCAATATTATAAAGAACAGTATCTTGTCTGATAGTAATGAGGAAATGCACAGACTTCTATTGCACATATGTTCATTTACCTATATATAGAGACAAGAGAGTCGTAAAGGCCATATCTTGATCAGAGAAATACATCAGCTTTTTTGAGCAGAAATAAAACCTAGTGAATGAATAGACCGTTCAAAATTTCACCAAGTTCCGAGGTAGATATAAAAAATTATACCATGTTTATTTGTAAAGTAAATGACAAATGTTTTGAGAAAGCACTCATTGTGCATGCTCACCTTTCAAGGGATAAATTTCAAAGTCGAAAGAAAACAGGTTGGCGAGACAAATATTACTTTAGAAGATATGTTTGATTTCAAACATATACTATTTCAAAAATAAACATGGTAATATTTTTATTTTGAATGTCTTTTTTGTAACATGCTTTGATTATAAAAAGGGGAGTAACTCAGAGTTGGCCCAGGAAATGCCAGTTAGGAAATGGCTAGACAACATGCATGTATAACAGAAGGTACATACCTCCCTGATAGTAACCTGAAGTAAAATACACCAATAAATAAACATCTAGGATTAGTAGTAAGTATCTCAACGGGAGTCTGATCAGAAGATTAATAAATAATCAGCTTCATAAAACACCTGCTACTCTTGTCTAGTGATGTCAACTTGACAGTCACAACATCAGCTCTAGTAGACAAAGAGTCATTTCATCAAATTACACATGGGCAACGGAACAAGCTTAATACTTTATGAATAAACTCGACATTTCCACCAAAATACACCTTATTTGTTAATGATACAGTTCAATTATATATAACACACCACGATATTGATTCAATTTCATGTTGTAACTTATTTCTACAAAATGTTAAGATAGAAATATGTGTCTGCCTTCATCCTGGGACGTGTCCACAGGGGAAAGTGTCCTGGGCCATGTGAACATCTAATCATGTATGGAAGTAAATGTATCTGTCTGTTTTAAGAGTACTTAACACTTGTATAAATTGTTTGTTTGTTTGTTTGATTGGTGTTTAATGTCGTACTCAAGGGTATTTCACTTATATGACGGACACAAAATGTACAAACAGATCAGATCCTGTCCCCCTTTAGCTCTGAGAACACCAGGGTAACAGGAAGCTCCTTTTTTCTCGCCTCTTACAATAGACTGAGGAAGCCGGGAGAGTATTCTGCGGGACTGGCCAATCTGCTCCCCCACGCACAAGATGGCAGGATAGAGTCAGATGTATCGCTCTCACATAGGTCATCATCTTATATATCACTATTAAAGCAGTTTATCAAATATGTTCACAATAAAATATATCAGGGTAATGATAAGACTATTGGCATCATTAATATATAACCACAAATAAACGTGCAAAACAATGGGAAAGCAATTCTGAAAAAAAAAGTCCTATTTAATATTTAAGAGTCAATTTAATATTGTAGAACTGCATTTAACAAATCATTTATGATTACACTTGTGTGTCATTACGAGGCTTCTATTCTATAACAACACCATGCAGATATAGGAAACTGTTAATGTCAGACACAATGTTTGGATCTATTACATTCAGCATGGGACACACACTCCTGAAAATGAAACTGAAATACTTTTCATTTCAGTTGATCAAATGAAATCAGTTTGAAAACATTAACAAAATCTGATAAATTTTTCTAATATTCAGAATGTAGAGGAGTAAACTCAAAACAGAACTGCTACAGTATGCTTATTGCATAGGTTAAACTGGAACTAGAAGGACACTTTATTACAGAAACATTTTATTACACAAGGCAGAAGGAGGAGGTCTTAAAAATGTCTCCACACTCAGCTTATAAAGACGGGTCCATACAAGCTGGTTATACATCCAGCAGATAGTCAAAGTGCAATAACTCTATCATTTTTCAGTTTCACTAAACCAATTTAAATAAAGTTTGTTTGTTTGTTTGATTGGTGTTTAACGTCGTTTGAATAAAGAGAAGGTCTTAACACAGATGGACCACAAACACAACAAACAACATTTTTTTTTATTCATTAATATTTTTTAATACTAGCAATTCCATGGGAATTGTTCAAACTGACAGATCTGTAAGCCAAAAGGATTAAGCCATATCAAGTCACACAGCTTTCTCAGCATTTTGTTACCATATTGATAACCTTTAAACATTCTCTATATATTGACACAACAGTTGGTGAACTACAGATATTAATTATTTCACAGATCTTTGACCACATTAAAATGATATAAACCTTTACGTAAGAAATAAATCATTGATAAACAAAAACTAAATTAATATAAATGTGACGATGTCTGCTCAAATATTCAAAAGAGTAGATAATTAATTGTTTAATACCCACTCAACACTTGTTTGGTTTTATTTTTAATATGAAATGGTGAACAAAAAGGGGGATAACTCTAGCAGAGACCTACCAGGTGCAGAAGAGGGTGGGGGGTTATATTGATTGACTGAACTCGGTTGATTCTGTGGCGGATCGTAATCAGATATCTTTCCGACTCTTCTATTGGCAGATCCGTCGTCCCCAACTGTAATAATGAAGACAAAAACACATGTTATGATACAAGAAATAATGCATAAACCATTAAACAGATCCTGCTACAAATTCTCTTCCTCAGAGTTACTATTATTTTTAACACTTGTTTTTTTTTTTGGACATCACTTTATTTTTGGATTACAAAAATAATTAACAAAATCTCAAAAACTATAGATGTTGCGATCTACTAAGGGCTTAAACGAAACATTTGAGAAATCTAATTTTCTGCTGAAGAATAGTATTTTATAAATGTAGATGTAGAGAAACAATTATCTTTGTGTTTTGGTTAGTGAAGCCCATTCACCAATAACTCAATGCTGGATGTTAGATATAAGATCAGCAGAACAGGGGGAGGTCAGTTGTTATAGATATTAAAAGTCAATCGAAAAACTTTAACAGGATACCTCCTAGCTTGACCAATGACCATGCTGGTCAAATATTGAGAACAAAACAAACTGTGCCTAAAAATTATCACTGGTAAGAAAGTCTGATCCTATGTCATCCTTTGTGACGATTTTCTGAAGACATGAATTGCAACATGCTCTCATAATTATTTGATAAAGATGTCAAGAGGTGTCAAGGGAGGTTCCAGGGTCATGCTTTCCTCCAGGAGAATGAGAAACAGGTAAGTGTTTTAATCATACAATAGGTTATTGTCGTTAAGTATTAGTATGGG
This sequence comes from Mopalia kennerleyi, assembly GCA_034783855.1. Lineage (NCBI taxonomy): Eukaryota > Metazoa > Mollusca > Polyplacophora > Chitonida > Mopaliidae > Mopalia > Mopalia kennerleyi. The sequence continues at coordinate 5,356 of JAVFBX010178911.1, forward strand.
AAGATTTCAAATCTCACTACATTTTTCTAAAAATAACTGATTGATCTGCCTTTTGATATACAATCAAATTTGAAACAAACTTATCTAAAATGTACACACACACACACACACACACAAAGAAATCAAACAGACTATTTGTAACTTTTTACAAATCCAACAAATTTGAAACAAAGTATCAAAGTTCAAACAATGTATCCATGCTGAAAACAAGACCTGGCTGTGGTTCTTGCTCATACTGCTGCTGTTGAAAAAAAGCCCTTGGATCTATTTGACCTTGACCTTTAAACGAACAGAAATTTCAGCAACGCATTTACCCAAAATAACCAATATGTTAACCATGCACCATAAAATTTAACAGGTATATATCCTGTGAGCATGTGATCCAGGATCCATCCACAGACAGAATCCCATCCTATAATAAAACATCATTTTGGGGTTTGACCAGAAGTGTCACAAGCACCCTAATTCAGCCGCAGAACATAAGTAGATACGTTACTTAAATGATGGTTCGTCAGCACAATAGTTTGAGGAAACCACATTTGACGTTGCTGGCAACAAACAAGGACCAGACATTGAACATTGTCAAGGTCCATCAACAAAACACAACAAGGACAACAGTTCATCAACAGGACACAAGGACAGTGATTCATCAACAAAACACAACAACAATGGCTCATCAATAGGACATAAGGACAATGGTTCATGAACCAATCAAAACAAGGATAATGGTTCATCATAGGACACAACAAGGGCAATTGTTCATCAATAGAACACAAGGACATTCATTTGGTTCATCAACAAAACACAACAAGGACAATGGTTCATCAACAAAACACAACAAAGAACATGGACATACCACAGATATGATAATGGTTCACCAATAGAACAAAACAAAGAGCATGGCCACCAGCACAACACACAAATGACCAGAACTGTTTAACCACAGAACATAAAGAAGAACCTGGTTCACCAACACATCAACCAAACATCCAGACACACTTGTTACAAAACGAGGACCATGATTGACCAACACATTTACAACATGGAGCACAGGTGGTGAGGACCAAATACCATGAGAATCAAATACCAGGAGGACTTAAAAGACCATGAGGATGCGGACCATGGTAAAGAATCAGAACACGTCCAAAACTATGGTTACATGTACCAAAGAGAACATATGTTTTAAGATGATAGAAATGCAAACACGACCAACAAAAGTAGTTCATAGCTAGCCACAACTAAAATTAGAGGAGGCCTGGCTGCACCATGAACAAGTTTGTCTCATAACTTTTGCACAATACTTGTTCTTCAGTTTATTCGACTTATTTGAGCCAGTGCAAGCCCAGTTGGTAAAAGAAACCATGGTAGACGAGAAATGGACACTCTATTCTGGTATCACTTCTGCTTATGCTAGCAGAGATGATGTGATAAGCTTTTGAATTATATATTTTGAAAAAATGAAGATAGAAAAATGTGTATGGGAAAAGCAATAATAAATGTGAAAGTGGAAAGACAAACTTCACTGAGCTGTCTGATTGATGGAAAGACATGTGCATGCAGATGAATGTTCAGATAACAAAATGAACCAATGGTTGATTAAGTAATTGATGTGGTAGTAGCTAAATACAGAAATAATATAAACGGTTTCCATATTTAATTTGAGCTGGGGGGGGGGGGGGGGGGATTTATTGCAACTGATTCTATTTTTTATAATATTTTCTGGCTAACAATTTACTAGGATTGTTGGAAGTGGATATTCAGAACCCCTCGGATAGTAAAATGATGTCCCTATTTAATTCTCTCACATGACTACATATCAGCCAAATTTATGAAGGAAATCACTCTCAACCATTAACAGGATAATACAGACAGCTAAACCTCGAGCAGTTGGGCATTGTCTACGTTTATGAACTCTTCAACAAATTCGCTTAAAAGTTGTACCTTCACTCAAACAGCTACCTGAACACAGGTGTTAAAGTGAGCTGGACAGAGGATTGTCTTACTGTTACTCTTCACCTTAATCAGCCTTATTAGTTTATTTTTTGCAGGCATTTTGAGTATCTATATAATTATTTGTGAAAATTCACCACATTCAACAAACTGTGGCATATTGTTGAAACTTTTCATATAATGTTTTGCGAGTTGAAAACAAATTATTTATAGATCTTTTTCTGTGACCAATGATAGGAGGTAATAAACTATATAGATAAACACAGGATATCAAATAAAATGCTCCCATATAATTATAGCAGAGTGTATTAACATGGTAATGAAGTGTTAATTGAAACTAGAAATCCAGATAAAGATGTGATGAGAGAGACAATAGTTGTGAAGAGAAAGCCAATCCAGATCAGAGAATATTGAATTATTGACACTCTCTTACCTCGCCATCATCAACTGAAATTATCACACATCTCTTCTCATAAAAGGCACGACATCCACAGGTTAACTGTCTTCCGCAGACAATTTATATCACACATCAAATTCACGTTTTTAAGTGCTAAATTTATGGTCAAATGAAGCAAGGGTATTCCTCCTTATAAATGTTAAATTTGTCCTGAACACAAAATGTAACATTATTTTCAAACTTTCTCTCCCAAGACATTTGAAAAGACTATGGTTGTGTGATTAGCCAGCGGTGGTGAGGGATTTATCCATTCCCTATGTAAGTAACTATCTAATGTATCACATGTATATGGCATTCCATAATGGAGGTAGTAATTAATATGTTATAGTCAGGGCCACACTTCAGCTGATTTCACTCATGCATCAGTAACTGATTGTGACCTGGCCATTGTAAGTATAAACTGAGTCCATAGCTCTACCAAAGCTTCCAGTCCATGGCCCAACTTCACTCTCTGTTAGCGTCTGGACATTTAACTAAACAATCCTGTCATTCACTTTATCCAACAAATGACTGAGGGGAACATATGCATTTAAACTGTATTCAGGGTATTGAGCTTGCACCTTAAACTCCATCGTTGTTGTTCATCCTATACTTGGGCAGAATGTGTTTTGCTATTCAGTAATTTGGTTCAGATATTATGTTCTCCTCATAAGATAAGAAACATCATTGGTCAAAACTCATGGTAAGGTGATCGTGTTTGGGAACTAATTATTAGCTGTTGGTGACATGGAAGTGCATGACCCAGAAACACTAGTACAGGTTGTAAAAGAATATATATTGTGATTTGTGAGGAAATTGAAGACTGACAAAGGGAGATAATCTCATGATTTGTGGTAGGCAAATTTACAACTGCTTTTAATATATATTTTTGTTTGATTGGTGCTTGAAATCAGGCTAAAAGGTGAGGTAAATCACTGGAATCATATAAGTTTCTGCTGATTGTGTTTGTGAGAAATTTTATATTTTCCTAGTTGCACTTAAAACTGATTTGTTCTAAATCTTGAATGACATTTAGAATTGGAGTAATATAATAATACAATTTCTGGATAACCACTCGATACATATGTCTGTATCGTCATTGGGTATAAATTTACTAAATGTTACGTTTTGTCACAAAACAAGAAAGGGTTATTCAGAAATTGTAGAAGTACTGATATGTTGTGTCTGGGAAATTCCCAGGTGTGTTAAAAGAGTTTACCTGTGATAGAAAGAGTTGGTTTGTTTGATTGGGCTCTAACATCATACATGTACTATAGCTATTGCTAATACCATAGGTTTCTTTAATCTTACAGAAAAGTTTATCTTAATTTAATAGAGGGTTTGAGCATTTATGGTTCAGTAGACCAGAACTATAGCGGTCAGGGGTCAATAAAGTTCAAGGCTGCAGTGTGGTCACTCAGGTGGTCAGACGTTACCCCAGGAACCATTATAAACTCCTGGGTAGTGTAAGGCAATGCTACCAATTGAAACCAGCTGAGCCATGTCTGCTCTTCCCCTCAAGCAAATACACACTTAACAAGATTTAGAAATAATCTTGATTGGGTTCAGCTAAATCCACAACACTTGTTTTCCTTCCACATTTGTTTGTTATTGCTGGTCCTCTGGTTGTAACAGTAGCAAGTATTACAGGGAGTGAGAATAAACTTACAAGCCCAGGGAATTGATTACTTTCATTAATTATATACCGTCGTTATGTTTCATTTCAAGAGGGTTAACCCGTCAGGTTTCATGAAGCATGAGGCGACCTCTCCATGTTGTCGTTTTGCAGATTTCAAACGATAAACAATTCAACCTTTTATATAATAATTATTAGTTTCCCAAGTGTGTCACTAATTGTGTTAATGAAGTCAACATAGTAATGGCAAGAGGAAACTGCATCTTAAAAACTTGGCAACCACACACATGGTCTAACTATCCTTGAAAGAGATGTTACTACAGGATATGCTGACGGATATATGTATATTACTCAACACAACCATGACTAGGTTATTCTCTGGTGGGTAATAATTAAACATAGTGTTTGTTGTCATTACACTGACTGTGTATTCTGCCAGTGATGACTGGCACACACTGTAAAAAGAGTTGTTAAATCTGACCAAATAAAGGACCACCATTAAGCTGATTCAGCAAAGCTATTTACTACAATACAGTTGACCATGTATGTAGCTTTTCCCACTATTCTAGCAGTGATAAGTGTGAAGAGGGCAGGAATCCTGTTACGTGGACAGTATCCAGTTACTGTTTATTGGGTAACAGGTGTTAAGTAATGAGAGTTATCTGGGTTCAACAGATAGAGGATTAAGAATGGGGATAGATTACCCCCAAACTACTGCCTCTTCATGGTTCCCTATATATAGTTATGTGAGAGGCCTTAGTGCTATTTACATCCTCTCCTAGCATTCCTCTAGCTTAAGTTTCAAAGCTTAACAGTTGATGAGGGCTACTGCTCTTCCTTACTGCTGAACACAGGTATAACATATCTGATAATAGTGAGATTTTCCAGAGGAAGTGTGTGGGGGGAGTCAGGTAAAACACTAATAATGGTCTGTGGTTTAGGATATGTGCCAATTAAATGAATTTAAATGAATTTTTGGTCACAGATCAATCACCATTTTAACAGTCAGCAAGGTATCTGGTGGAGTAAAATTGAAATATAGATTAACACTAAATGTGTTCAAATCCCTCCCCTCTCGTATCCACCACCCTCCCTCACTCCCTACCCCTCTTATCCACACATTCTTGTCTATGAATATTTTTTCCTGTCCATCGTTCTCTCCCCTGGCCACCCCCATCCTCCCTAATCTCCGACTCCCCTTGTTATAACTGCCGACTCCTGTCATATCTACAGGTGGTGTAAGTAATGAGACAGCATCTCTGGGATCAGGTGGTATAAGTAATGAGTCAGTCACTAGTCCCTCAGAATGTAAAGCACACACTGGAACAGAACTACTGCAAACCTGCTTGCTCTTCACGGATATATAGCACAGTATATAATAACTCCACACTAAAAAGCTCTTCATTTTTCATGTTTCACTTTCAACAGTGTTCAAGACAAGATTCGTTTTTAAAGGTATAACATATATAGATATAAAACAATTTTTTCCTTTTAATTAAAAAAAAAAACCCCAAAGCCTTTAAAAGATTTCAAAACAATTTATCAGTTACAAACTATCCATTTAAAGACAACTGATAAAATAAACCGACACAAGATTGTGGTCGGCCGAGTGTGTTGTCACACAGAGACAGAGTGATAGGTTTGTAGAAAAGCTAAACATAATACATGTAGGATCTCAAGGACTGGAGCCCAAAATGAGCAGTTGACTAATCGTTGAATCAGCCCATGTGTATATCAATGCTAGTAGTTGATATATGGGATTGCAAGCACAATACTATAGAGTATCTGGATAGGACAGATTTTGAAGGCTTTTTACAAGTAGACGAAAGCACATTCAAACTCTGTAGAAGATTTGATCATCAGCGAGTGAGATTCCTGAAGGTGTTCATCGTACCATTGTGCCATATAGTGAGCCTGATCAGCAGTTTATACATAGATGGTGTATGAAGCGATCCAAACAGGAAATATGATCAAGACCATAACATTGCTGTGTGCCTGCAGACCTCTGTACATCCACACTGAATTCATGGGTTATACAGTTTTGTTTTTCTATTTCTACCTCAAGCTACAAAGTTACATATTCAATGTATAATTCAGTAACAAACTCCACAAGAACCGGCTTCTAAAATAGATTTGGCTCATGTTCACCTATTTTGCTTTGTAAGTGCCTTATATCTGTGTGATAATATGCTATTGACAAATTCAAATATTTCCTTCACTATTCTGAGTATTTACTTAAATGTCAAATGTGAAGAAAAAGTGTAAAATATTCTTTTAATTTGGTAAAAGCAGCATGCAATGTGAAATAAGCATTGGTCTTTAACAAACAAACAAGAAAGTTGGTAAGTTAAAGTAAAGAAAAATGAATTAACATAAAGATGCAAATCAATAAAATTGGTTAAGTAAAAATACAGCCAAAATAAAATGAAATTAGATATTCTGGTTATTACTCAAGTTATAAGATATCTTTATCAACCGGGAAAGTGTCAAAAACATGCTGACAAAACACAAGGCAGTAAATGGCAGGATGTGGTAGGAGGAGGAGTTCTCAATACACCCGTTTTTGAACATTTAAGAATAAAAAGCAACTGTTTAGGGTGTGTCCTAAATCATCACAAATTCTCCCTGTGGGGATGTAGCTTTGTGAAACTTGCATGTACAGATATAATAGCACTTTTAAATTTTTGCTACCTTGTGTCAATACAATTTAGCACTGGCTAAACGAACATAAGTTTTTGTACAAAAACCAGTGATTGAGAGAATATGCTATCTGGGTGGGTAGGTGATTAACACTTTCTGGATATATCCTAGTGGAAAAACTAGTGCCAGATGTTGTAGTCATATAGCTTCTCATAACTGTAAGGAATATGTTTTATTCATGCAGGTTTGACTATGCTGTTTTTCAGTGTACCTGTGCATCACATATCTCTAGTCTAAGTTACATGCCAAAATAACAAAGCGATACGACACAGATAAGCCAAATGAAAGTGGGTAACCATTGGAGGAATCATTGGGTTTTTTTTATTGTATGTTAAACGCCTTTTCATATGTTTTATATCTGCTTTTTGTTTCTCTCAACAAGAGCAAATAAAACCATATATGTAATAACTAAAAAATATACCCAGACTTTTGGTTCTATAAATTTTTAAAACTCCAAGATCCTTACAATGGAACAGCGGGATAAGCGGGTTGGAAGTCGAGACACAAAGCAAAGTAATTTCTGATAATACAGGTATACGGGAGTGGTGTAGGGTTTGATGTGTATGGGTGTAGCTGTAGGAAGTGTTTACAGAGGTGGATATAATACAAGATATTGACTGGTGTATAATATTGGGGTGAGGATTATCTTGGGTTTTGTCTTTAACTCACCTCTTCCACCCTTGTTAGAGTCATAAATGGTGGGCATCTGAGAACGGGCAGAATAAGGAGATGAGTTAGTCTCAACAGGGTCATATTCTGAGATTCGCCCGACTCCCTGATGTCGAGGGCGCCTTCTCTCTGAGTAAGGGGAGAGAAAACAGCAAACCATGCACAAATAAAACACACTGTTAACATGCTTTACACAGCTTTTCAAAGAAATGGAAACAAAAGGGGAGAATTTTGCTGTTTTGACTTTTTCTTAACATAAATATATATTTTTAATTGTGGTTTTATGAGGATAAATCGATGCCCTGCTTCTTTGTTGTTAAACGTGGTGGGTAAGGATATTTCACCTGTATAAGATTGCTGTGTGCTCCAACAGTCAACAACCACCCATATACAACTCTTGAATTGTAATATGTAGAGAAAGAAAGTTATTTGCTTCCACCGGGACTAAACAGAACAGGGCCAGCGTTTTAACCAAATAAAGGCGGTGAAATCTTTCTTTAGGGGAAGCACCAACACGGGGTCACTAAATTAGTGTATTTTTTTGTCAAGAAATTACCAACTGTATTATATGTATTAGATAAACAAGTTCTCCATTGCAAATAATATACATTAATGAAGATATTTTCAGTCTATTTAAACTACATTCTGGAATTAGATCATCATAACTGCCAGAGCTCAACCACTTTTAATGGAGCGGTTTTTCAACCAGCTTGATTTTCAGAGTGAAAATAATACATCCAATCTTCTGATGCCATAGCTTACTTCGTTAAGTATATTCTCAAATCTTGACCCTTAACCCCCAATGCTTGGGACACACCTTTATAGGTGTGTTTATGTACAAACCTAATATGTGGAATTCTTTGCTGAAAAGGAATGGTACTTGATGGTACATGTGTTAATAAATAACTGTAAGTGGGAGATACAATTAGCTTCCAGTTTTGAAAGGAATGAATTCTAAGGCCAAGGAAAATGAATGATGAAAGAAAGGATAATGGAGACAATCAGAATGAAAGGATGATACACAGTCATTAATACAGAAACACAAACAGGTCGTACCCACAATATACAATTTCACGACAATTACAACATTTATATCAATAATCACCTTCAGGTAGACAAAATAACATTAAATCTGTTTGATGGAACTCTTAAATACAAAATTAAATATTCTTTGTAGAATGTGAGAATGTTTTTACCATCTTCAATGATCTGATCTGGCCGATGTGCCTCTTGATTCTCTCGTTGTGACTTCACACCACGGTAGGACACTTCACTGGCAATCTGTGCACTCTTTGAGGCTCGCATGGTCTCCAAATCATCAGCAACATTTAATTTGGTTCCTTTCTGCTTTTCATATTCTGCATGATAGACCAGCTGGAAATGAGACCACCCCAGTTATTGGTTGAAATGTTTAGTGGTTTACCTTAGCTTTGGTACTTCACGATGCAGGTCGCCCGTATAGTATATAAATGTAGTGGGGCAAACCAAGAGAAACATGAAGGAAGCTATCCCAAGTCCCACAAACCAGTATAAAGTTTGGGACAAATCATGTTATATAACGTACATGTAATGTAGCAGTAAAGCCATGAAGTTCAAAATTACATATAAAACTACATGTACATGTATGTATCTTTGCATATAAAGCTGTACGATCAGTGCCTGTCAGCGTTCAACATTAGATGTTTCTGAAAGGACTCGAACATCTGCTACAAAGCTAGGTAAAAAACTCTTAAATATGTTTGATTGGGGCTTTATGTGGTATTTGATGTTATTTCCCTGTATGACAGCATGTTAGAGATCACTGGCAACAAAGACCAGACAATCACAACACAACAAGGAGCACCAGAACAGAAAGCTGCCTCCAAACAACCACAAGAATACATCCAACCACTACAATGGTTGCTGCCTTGGTTCTGAGAGCACCAGAAAAGAAAGCTCCCTCCAAACAACCACAAGAATACATCCAACCACTACAATGGTGATTCCAAGTAACATAGAAATATAATTCTGTTAATTTTTTTGATTCAACAATATGAACACAAAATTATGGTTAC
>JAVFBX010178922.1:0-14799 GCA_034783855.1 Mopalia kennerleyi
AACTTTAAAATAAGACTTTTTGTGTGACACACAAAAATTCGAACGAAGGTTATTTTAAAGTTTGAATGAAAAGAAAAACTAACTTATCAGAACTTCCAGTTTGTGGCAAAAACAGAAAGTTCCTAACTTTGTCTAACCATGAAAAATACAGAAACCAATTTTTGTTTAGCAGCCAAAATAAGGTCACCCCACGGTTAGGGGGCCTTTAACTCGCACATTTGTTGAATTTTGTTTTGACCCACATAACACATTTGCCAATTTTTAAGTCGTTGGATTTTCCCTTAATTGTTGACAAAGAGTGGAGCTTTCCCGCGTGATCTCGTGAGGAGATCGTGATGGCGCGGGCTTCTCCCAAACTTGCAGTCTGCGTTGACAAGCTAAATGGTACTTGCTTGTTACAAAATGACGTATTGCTATTTAGCGGTTTACAAACCGTGGAACATTTGACGTTTCAGAGGCAATCAAAGTTTTTTTAAAAATTGTCTCACTGTCTGATCCGTCATTTCCTTTGTAGAATGACTAATACATTTCCCAATCATAAAAAAAAGGTATCAGAAAACGACATATTGTTTATATTTCGATACCAAAGCGGGAAGAATATTTAGCCAGATAAAGTCAGCGGTACGCAACAGACACAGAAATATGGATGTACGGCACTCCAATTCGAACATCTAGGTCCGCATATAGGCTTAGAGTTTTTAGTATTATTTTGGTCTTATTATTATCTAGGTCTGCCTTACTAGTCGATTCCTTTCAAGGATGACTGGTACATTTCCAAATATTGAACGGTAACTTTCTGACCGATGAGCCTGCGGTCGTGGCTTTGTGGCAGGCGGGTGCGCTTACTAATCCTGCTTCGATGTACCGTTCACGGGATCAAGTCCGTCTGTCGACCCTCAGGCATATGAGTGAGTCACACGATGTGGCTGCGGGATCGCAGACATGGTTTTTACGAGGTTTCCTCCCGGTTTTCACCGAAATTCGGGAAGAAACAGTATGAAGTCGTAAATAATTGAAATACCCTTGAGTGCGACGTTAAACACCAATCAAACAAACTGATAGATGAATGTAAGGAACACTATTTAGAAGCTATAGGGCAACACAGGCTAAGAGTTCTAAATATTATTTTCGTCCGAAAATGTCTAAACTGGTCAATAGAATGACACCTGACATCGGAAAATGGAATCAGCCTTGTCGTCACTGCAGTAGGATTGCATACTATAGCCTAGTATGGATATCTGGATCTATAATTATCGGTTGCGGTATAATCAATGGAAGCAATCCTCTCTCTTTCTTTTTAGTTCGCAATTCGTTTTGGAAAAAAACTGTTTTATATGTTTGTAGCAAATTACATACCAAATATACCCCCTTACTACCCCCCCCCCCCCCCTTTAATTCCCCACCCCCACACACACCAAACCAACCCAACCCATAAAACTTTCAGGTAAAGCATGAACGTCGTTGATGATAGACATTATATCTTTAATATAAAAATTCAAGAAATCAAATTAAGTCACCTGTTCCAAGACACACAAAAACCGCCTGTGTGTCTGAGACTGCAGCTACAATATCATCCCGGTTGTATTTGGTGCATTTTGTGGTAGGACAGCCAGCGGCGTATGCCACTTGATCGGCTAGCTTAGAGAGGCCTTGTAAAGGATTTGTAACAAATCTTGGGTCAGTTTTCGACGTATAATCACCAAACAGTTGAGCCGAGTTATTCGCCATCGGTCCAACAATCTGAAAAAGAACGTCATATTAGTCAAAAGGGTAGAAATTGTCGTATTACTACCAAACGAATTTTTAAAAGACACGCATTCGGCTTGAACTATTTGTCATGGGTCATTATCATAAATACCAACTATTCCCCAATAGTCGAGTAAGGGGAGAGTTTGACCATATATCGGTTTGCTACTCTCGAACTTTGTTCGCCAATTTATGCGCACGGTTTTTGCTGAAAAGAATTGTAACGATATTTTTGTTTGCTCGGTTTCGTTTTGGGTTTTTTTTTTGCTGTACTCGTGCTAGCATGTAGTAGCCCTTCGTGGCTTACAGATACTGTATGACATAGAGACCCACGTGGCCTTAAGTGCCCCGAACCACCGAAACGAGGGCCTTTATCCAGCTATGATTAGTGTAGATATACAGCCAATCTGGGGTGAGATGTCAACATTTGTGCATACACAACTCTAATCAGAAAAGATGTTCTGAACTAGAACATGAACAATTTAAGGTAGTGTTATCCCAAATAACGAAACTTATAAATGAACTGTTTAATGCTTCTTTGTCAGTTAGATTTGCTTCTTGAACTTTAGTTATACATGTGTCATTAACTTACAGATATTTTCTGGAAGTCTTGTGTGAAGGGTAAACCTCCTCGCTCGTTCTTCAAGAGGACGAAACTTTTCTGAGCGGCCTCTAAGGCCAACTGTTGGTGCTCATGCGTCAGGACCACCTTTAACCAAAATAGAAAAAATGCAAAATACATTAAATGCCAGGTTTGTATTAGATAGGGACAATATATATTTTCATGATGGCCAACTGATTAAGGGGAATAATGTTTCGTGCAAAATGCTTCTGTCATTACTTAACACTGGAGAAAGATCACCCCTTTTTACATAATATAAATGTCCTAGCTTGGCTTTATTTTGGCAGTACTAAGATAAAAAGGCGAAACACTATATAAATGGCAACTTCTCGTTTATTGTTGACGCAACGTTTCACTGTCTATTCTGACATCGTTCTCGAGTATGCTTAAGAACGATGTCAGAATAGGCATTTAAACGTTGCGTCAAAAATAAATGAGAAGTTGCCATCCATATAGCGCTTTGCCTTTTTAGTAAATCAACTTCTAAATGTCATTCAACAAACCCAGTTATCTTTAACGAATTTCTTTAGAGCGCTCCAGCGTGTCCTGTCAGTGTGTAACACACATGAAGAATATAGCTTCTTCTGTGTCACATCGTTTACCGATGTTCCAGAGAAGTTGCCAGGGAATAAAGGTTTGTCGTTGTATTTTCGTGGCCGATTTATTATCTTACCCACCTCGTCTTTGTCGAGAAAGTTGTAAGGGTTCATTGTAGGCGGATCAAACTCTCCCAACCGAAGTCGTGTATAGAATAGAGGCTTGATCTGTTCCCGTACGAACTCCTCTGATAATTTACCCTGTTTTATGGCTGGAACTAAACACGTATTTCAAACGGTTAATACTTCGTTCAGAACAAAAATCAAAGAGTGAAAGAATGTTATAAACTCAAGTCGTCTGATAAACCAAAATTTGGGTATGTTCAAGACTTTGTTTCCCTTCATCAGACTTTCAAATCTTTTTAAACTTACGAAAAAATTGCCCAATCTTAATGTTATTTCTTGATGTGAATTAACAAGAGTCATCTAATAGAGGACATCAAGGACATCAATTTGCACATTTTCTTAAAATATAATCTATTAACTTACTAATGGATGCGTAGATCCTATCGTCGGATCTTTCTACCTCCAAGTTACATCCTGCTTTGAGGCATGCAGCTGCCGTATCGATGGAATTATTGAAATATTTATGGTCAGTAATGATGTTCTTGATCGCGCCGGCATCAGCAGCGATATAGCCGTTGAAATTCCACTCACCACGGAGAATATCGGTCAGCATCCTCTCGTTGGCGCAAGCTCGGACGCCATTAATACTTTGAAATAAAAAAAGCTGCGTTAATAGCTGACTGTTATATAAAAGCAGAGTAGACAAACACTAAATCAGACATATTTTGAGTAAATGAGGAGAGACAAATGTGCTGGCTGCCACCGGGATTCGAACAGGGGTCACTTGGGTCACACTGCGAATGAGCTACTGAGGCTCACGGTAGAATGGGTCCCGAATACGGAGGTTTTGAGTTATGACGTTACGACATAGAGAGTGATGTCCCTTTGCGAAATGACGTTGTCACTTTGTGGCACTGTAGGACAGCCTGTATTTATATTCACAATGCTGGTTGTTGGTTTTAAGGAAAATTTGGCTTCTGCAAAAAATAATATGTTAAGCTATGGGTGAAGGAAATTCGTATGGTAGGCCTACTGTTAACGTTTACTTGTTAATTTCCAATATTCCCCATACCGCCCATGTTAAAAATCGTTTGTTTGTTTGATTGGGGTTTAACGTCGTACTCAAGGGTATTTCACTTATATGACGACGGATTGACCACTTAACAATGTTCCTGGTCTAATTACGGTGGAAAACCGAGAAGAAACCTCGTAAAAACAACCCCCGCGATTGACAAAGCCACATCTTTTGACTCACTCATATACCTGAGGGTCGACAGACAGACTCGATCCTGTGAACGGTAAATCAATGTAGGCGTTAGAAAGCGTGCTCGCTAACCACTAGGCCATGCCCGCAGGCAATCTGCTTTGGAGATTTTTTTAAGAAATGGTCCTTCATGAAAAGAGAATAGTGCATTTAAAAGTTGTTTAGTTTTGGTCAAACTTGTATGCGCCCATCTACCTGACAAAACAAGTTTACTAACCCTGTTTACAGTCTACATTACAGTTAATCATTCAGATGTTTGGTCAACACAGTTTAACATAAATAGTGCAATCAGAATTTCTTTTCCCCTCTTTAATACTTTCAAATACTGATAGTTAAATTTCTCACCACTTCCACATCTATGTCATAACAGGCGGTCTTCTTGGCATCAGGGCCTTCAACACTGAAAACAATTAAATACAGTTACAGATTCATGTACAGATTGATAAAAACAAATTTGGATTACAATGAATTGGTTTGTTTATTTGTTCGATTGAGGTAGTCCAGGCTATTGCACTCCAATGATAACAAATTATCCATTTCACTGTGTTTCTTGCTTAAATAAGGTGGAAAACTGAAAGAAGACTTTTCAAAAGCACCCTTGCAATTGCCAGAGTCACATCCTGTCACACAATCATATACCTGTGATGATACCATTGGGCAGTACATTAAAAAAGGATAAGTAAACAGGTACAGTAACCACTAAGCCACAGCCGCGGGCAATCAGATTGGGAGCCAACCATAAATTGTTTGTTTGTTTGATTGGGGTTTAACGTCTTACTCAAGGGTATTTCACTTATATGACAACGGACTGTCCATTTCACGCTGTTCCTTGCCCTATTATGGTGGAAAACTGTGAGGAAACCTCGTTAAAAACAGCCCAGCGATTGCCGGAGCCACATCTTGTGACTCACTCATATAGCTGAAGGTCGACAGACGGACTCGATCCCGTGAATGATACATTGAAGTAGGTGTTAGAAAGCGCATTGCTAACCATTACGCCACTGCCGCGGGCCCCAACCATAAAAGGAATAATTGCTGGAGCCAAATCATGTGACTCACTCATATACCTGAGGGTCAACATGAAACCTCATAAAAATGATCAGCCCCAATTGTTGTAGGCACCTAGACTTCTTCATTTTACCTGAGGTCATAAAGCACATCACAGGAAGACCAGTAGACAGACACATCAGATGACTGATCAGTTGCAAGACTTACTTAGACAAGACTAAAATAGTACAGAGTGCTGGTCAATTATTTGTTTGCTTGATCGGTGCTTTTAAACTCAATAGTAGTTCACTTATATAATGGTCACGTTGATTTGCAAATTTATGGTGAGAAATCATGGAGGACAGCACCTAAGAAAGCAGCTAACTTACGTGATGACATGGTTGATAACAATGGGATCCGGGGCCATTAAAAGTGGGTGTAATTTCTGAGGAATTTCTGCAAACTTCATTTTCTGACACTCAAATATCTGTAAAGAGAACAAAGCTGTTAAATTGAGCTGAACACAAATCCACAAATATAAGTAGAAGAATTGAATCCATACAACAGCAAAATTTGACTCGAGTTTTCAAATGAGCTTCAGACATCTCATTCAAATTCCATACATAGTTTTTCCATCAATTAAGTCATATTGTACATTCAATAATACATTGCAGAATCTGTCCTTTATTTTGTGAATTTTAGATCAAACCATTCAAATAAATAGTATGTCTTAGTATTTCGTTTGTTTGCTTGGGGCTTTACGTTGTACTCAAGGGTATTTCACTTATATGATGACTGATTATCCACTTCACACTTGCCTAATTACGGTGGAAAACTGGGAGGAAACCTTGTAAAAACCACCCCTGCGATTGCCGAAGCCACATTGTAAGACTCACTTTTATACTGGACTCGATCTAATAAAAGGTAAATTGAAGTAGGATTAGTAAGTGGACGAACTACCACTAAGCCACGGCCAAGCGCACAAATTCACTGAGGGCTTCCTTATATATGCAACTCAAGTGCAAGTCAACATATTTTGGAAAAGACATAAGGGGGTTCCCCATATTTGCAGTATTTCGATTAGTCTATAAAAAAGTACGAAACCAATCAAAACTGTGCAAATAATTGGAATTTCCTGCAATCGTCACAACGAATCGGACAGTGAGAATGCCCCTTAAGCTGATTTGTCTGTTTGATTGGGGTTTAACGTTGTAGTTGAGGGTACCCGTTAAGGTGAAATTCTGACCTGTTCGAGGTATTTGTCACAGTTGATGTACTCTCTCTCGTGAGGGTCCTGGAGTTTGTGTGTCTTGATGTACTGCCAGAGGGCATTGATGATAACAGGGCGAGTCTGGGTGTGCACTCCGAGGAGGCGCGCCAATCTGTGATCTAACTTAAACTGCATCGGCTGAAAAATATCCATATCAAGACAACTTATTTTCTTACTGATTTATTTATTCATTGATGATTGTTTAATTGATTTATTTAATAATTTTCTTACTGATTTATTTAATCATTGATGATGATTAACCTATAACTAGCAGTTGGACACTCTAAATTTGGGACAGTCAACAGAAATAACATGTTAGACCCTCTGCGGTAAAGCCTTTTTCTCTGTCCCAACTGCTAGAACTAAGAAACTATAGGGTCATTTTTTGATTTATTTAACAATTTTCTTACTAATTTATTTATTCATTGATGATTAATTAATTAATTTATTTAATAATTTTCTTACCGATTGTTTTATACATTGATGATTTATTAATTGATTTGTTTAATAAATTGATTGATGTTCAATTAAGGCAATTTTAATTATGTAAGGTATTACCACATACACAGAGCCATATCCATAAAGCCTGAGGTTTCTGTATAATGTACATGTCAACTGTTAAATGCCTCTTAGACAAGTCAGAGAGAATAGTGTTTAAATGTTTTGATAGATCCAAGTTGAAATAAGCCTTACCTGATAGTCTAGCATTAGAAGCACTGTACACTTGACATTCTGGTCACCGGGTCGCTTCACTTGGAAACCATCAGTCTCCTGGGTGGTAGGGGTGCGGTGCCACTGATAGACAGAAACAAATAGTGAGCATCATAAAGATGTGACATAACATGGTGATGCTCCTCGTTAAAAATGTCATAAAGTATAAAAGTTCAACCTTTTTTGGTTGGTTGGTCTGTTTCAATGGGTTTCACAATTGTAATTAAGGATATTTCACTTATATGAGGACGGTTTGTCAATTTCACGCTGTCCCTTACATAGGAAACCTAAACCCCCCCTGCCATGATTGCTGAAGCCTCATTGTGTAGCTCATTTATACATACATGATGGTGGTGAAAGGCCTCAAACCCATGCGTGACACATCAAACTCGGATTAGTAATAGGACACTTTGCTCAATGATCAAAGAGTTCATAAGAAACAGCTAGTAAGATCTCCCTAGAATATTCCCTCATATTCAGGTTTGATATATTGGTAAATTAGTGTTTTATACCATGTTTATAGGTATTTCAACAATAATTGACAATATCAGCCATAAAATGTGGACTAATGTAAAGTTGGAAAGTTTATTTTCCTCCAGTACTAAGTAAAGACAGCATTGCTACACTCCAAACAACCTGCCCTTAGTCGGATGGGGCAAAACCTTCTGTGCACTTTTAAAGTATTCACCATGAGGCTGGAAAGAGGTCATATCAATTTAAATTTCAGGCAATTTACCTGTCTGAACGTTGGAATTGAACACCTACCTCGACTAGGTGATTATCAGGCCCGTACAAATCCTTATCCAACTCTATAACCAGACTCTTGAAGAAAGACGAGAACTTTCTCTTCAACTTTGAAGCATCATTCATCTTTGTGATAAGGGGCTAAAAAATAAATAAACTCAAATTATTTTGCATTTGAAAAAAAATGTCAGTACCCTAAATCACCTCCAATTTCGGCCACGACAAAACTTTTTTGGTAATATAACAGTGTGTATTTCAACAGAATGATGTTTTCTGACAAATGTTGATACATTCTTACTGAAAAATTCATCTTCTGCCTCTCAGACACAATTTTCAAGTCTCTTAAATAGCTTCTAAAATAGTAATTTTATGGACGAATTTGGGGGTGATTTAGGGTACCGCATTGAAAAATCTTTCATCAGATATCAGATGATACTTGTCATTGATTAATTTGTGTATATATGCTAAATTACCCCCAAATTGGTCCATAAAATTACTCTTTTTTGAAGCTATTTAAAGAACTGGGAAATTCTGTCTGAGGGGCAGAAGATGAATTTTTCAGTTAGAATTCATCAACATTTGTCAGAACACATAAATTTGTTCCAATACATGATGTAATATTGTCACAACAACCAAATAAGTTAGGATTTGTCATGGACGAAATTGGAGGTGATTTATTTTTGGTTTATATATATCTTTTTGTCTGCCTCTCTATAATATGTAAATAAGCTAACACACACCTGAATAACCTCCCCTGCCAACCTTCACTTATAGTGGATCAATCTGTCCTTGTGCTTATGTATAAGCAATTTTTGCAAGTTTATTAAGATCTAGTCACTTATAACATTGACCCTACTAGCCAGTGGCCGCAGTTCGAATCTCGGGCCTCTATAATAACATTTTGTTGGCTTGATGATATCAATTGTACTCGGTTATTTAAGTTATATAAGCACTGTACAGCTCATGTCACATAAAACAAGATGATGGGTTGATTGATTGATAGACCGCTTGGCCCCGATATATATTACCGCTAGTGTGGAAAAATGTTCCACCATTGAACAATCCCACCAACACAAGCATAAAAAATAAGTGTTTGTGCTGTTGGAAAATGAATGCTATGAAGATAACATGACTTTGCTCAGAACACTCTTCCCTTCATACTCAAGGGTATTTCACTTGTGTGGGACGGATTGTCCATTTTACACAGTTCCTTGCTTATTAATTACTGTGGAAAACCGCATAAAAACACCCCTAGGATTGCCAGAGCCAGATTGTGTGCCTCAATCATATACCTGATGGACAACAGTCAGGCTTGAACCTGTAAATAGTACATCCAGGTAAACCATGGAAACACCATGCAAGATCTTCATTGAATTTACCTCATTCTGGTTTGACAGACAACCTGGGTGAATTAAACTTAGTCTTTGCTTTGTTTGTTTGTTTGATTGGGCTTTAATGTCGTACTCAAGAGTATTTCACGACGGATTGTCCACTTCACACTGTTCCTTGCCGTATTACATTAGAAAACCAAGAGGAAGGCTAAAAAATAAACCACCCCTGCGATTGCTGGAATCACAATGTGTGACTCACTCATATACCTGATGGTCGACAGAAGGACTCGATCCAGTGAAGAGTAAATTCGAGTAGGATTAGGAAGCGCCCACGCTACCACTAAGCCATGACAGCGGGGGCCTTATCTTTGCAGTCACCAAACCCTTTCATACTCACATCTTCCAGCAGTCTACCTTCAACTCTCAGCTCCCAGGATGCAACAGTTTCTTCTCCATCCTGTTTGGAAAGAAATTCAGCCATAGCAACAACACATTCAACAATTACATGCATAGTGTATGTAAACTTAAGTGAACATACACAAAAAGGTTCAATAAATTCAATTGATTGATTGGTGTTTTATTCCGTGCTTAAGGGCATTTCGCTTATATAACAGTGGTGTATCCCAACAATAATTGACACTAGCACAACCAGGATGTGAACGCTTCCATACTGTCGAAAAGTTAATTTTCCACCAGTGCTAAGTATAGACAGGATTGCCACTCTTCAAACAAACTGCCCTTAGCTTAACTTAAAAGAAAAAACTTTGGAAGGAGCAAGTAGATAAATACTATTCTGTTTAATTGATTGATTTATTTACAAACACATTGGCTTTATTTCCCTATCTCATTGCTTCAACTTCAATAGGTGGATTGTTTGTTTGTTTGTTTGATTGGTGTTTAACGTTGTACTCAAGGGTATTTCACTTATATGACGACGGAGACAAAAATAAAACGTACAAACAGATCAGCTTCCTGTTTCCCTTTAGCTCTAAGAACACCAGGGCAACAGAAAGCTCCTCTTTTATTGCCTCTTACGATAGACTGAGGAAGCCGAGGGAGTATTCTGCAGGACTGGAGAACCCTCTACTCTTCAAACAAACTGCCCTTATAGCCAGAGGGCACTAACATTTGGGAGCTGCCTGGGCAAGTAAATCACCTCCAAAGGGGACAGCAGGAATCGTCTTTCCCTTAGCCAGGCAGTTCTGAAGGCTAACATACCATTCATATCACAGTGTACCACCAATGGATGAAGGTAACTAATTTCAACTAAGTCATTAGCAAAAAATCAGGACAAGACAGGACTAACACAAGACAAGGACGTCACAATATAATTGCTCGTTGTTGACCAGTTGTTCAGAGATGTCTTCAGCAAAGGGAAGCTTATTCCAATCTCTTACAACAGAGTTAATGTAAGCAAGGGCGCAGTTTTATTACATGTACAATTCCACTTCTCTAAAAAAGATGTTGCATATAAAGCTTCTTATGACCTTGACCTTAATCTCATGAATCTGAACTTCTGGCTTCTCAAAGGATTAACATCATGATAATGTGGATATGAAGAGTTCAGACGCAAAAGCCGATAAACGCCATCTTGGTCATATTTCAAGTACACCTACCACGTTCCAGGGCATATCTTCCCCTTAATGCCTGTAAAATCATTTTTCTTGAAAAAGTCGATATAGCCTATCTGTTGGGCATTGAAATGTAATGATTTATTTCAAACGCTGGTAAGCGACACTCAGTGGCTGAACAGATACTTTTTTGTTTCGCTGAAAAAAGCAAGTTTAGCTTGTCGGCGTTTATCGGCTTTTGCGTCTGAACTCTTCATATAAAGTTTGATTAAAATAAACCATAATATAACTTGGCTAATAAAAGTTTCTTTACATGATTCAAACACATGTATTTTCAAACCCTCTAATTCTGATGGGGCAGTCACTTCCTATGGACGCCTATTGCCCTCATCATGTTTATTATCCTTTTTTAGAAATAAATGTAAACTTAAATCTCTCCTTTGACCAAAATGAACAAATTTAATTAGTAATTCTAAAAAAAATGTTGCGTTAGGTAGATCTACAGGTGCTTAGCATACTATCTTTTATACATGTACATTTTATAGAGACTGACTCTAGATACATTTCTAAAAATAAACCACACTGCCATGGGGATGGTTATTTGCTAAATCCGTTGAATCATCGTGTGTTGTCTCCGAGACAAGTTTCTTAATACTAATAGATCCTAATCTCTAGTTGTTATGTACAATCTGCAGACCGTGATAGAGTCAGTCTTGAGGGCTACTCCTGAGTCATCAGCTTTAATCTCCTTGATGGACATGAAATGTCAACCTAAATCTGCTGCAAGGGCTTAGGCAGACACCCGTCCGCCCGTCCAAATGGACACCCTGAAGTGAACTATTGCTTCATTTGGAAAACGTGTTTGAAGAAACTTTAACATGCAGGAGATAGGAGAAATGTCAAAATTGGACACCCAGTTATTTGAAAAGTGAAGCAAAATGACCATTTTGGCTAAGCCCCTGATCTGCCATCCAACCAAAATCAACAAATTGAAATATTAACTACATGTATATACAGAATATTAACTATGCTCTGTATATACTCAAATAAGACCAAGGTCTATTAATTCCTGTATTTCAGTTTTGTTTTCCTGATAGAATGAATAGAATTGAACCATAAAGTTATGATGAAAATTCATAATTTTTTCAACTGACATGATTTACATGTTTCTCATAACCAAATATTACAATTGGTGACATTCACTGATATACGAAATGCCAAAAAAAAAAAAATTGACATAATAAAAAATCCTGCCTGCCTAGACCAATTTTTTCAGGCCGTTAGAGGAAACACAGCATTTTTTTTAGGCCTGAACTGTTTTATTGGTGCCATTTGAAGTTTCTGTTTTGGATTGATTGGTAGTGTTGATGGATGCCACAAATATCAAACAAAAGCTCCCCATCAAGTGAAATCCTCTTTGCAAACATAAAAATATCCATCATAGAAATTTTGATATGTGAACATTCAACAATAAAATCATTCTCACTCTGTATACTGTCTAGGTGCCATTGGGGTATGAGGTTGCCGACTCTCATCACTTTGCCTAAAACCAGAATAAAGACCTAGGTTCAGTTGCTCGGAGCATTATTAAATGGAAACCACCATTAGAGGGCGTCACGCCATGCTGAAGAGACATTTTTAGCCCGGTATTAGTAATTTAATCTGTTGTTAGCAAGCAGTGGGCCCATACAAATAAGATCATGGAATACTGAAAAAATGTCCAAACATATCCATCACCCAAGTCACAGATGTACTGTGTAGAACAGTACAAAATATTGAACAAAACTAAAAACCAAATCCACCACCCATGTACCCAGAGTTTGGTCACAAATGTTAAATACTTTACAGAACATTGAACAAAATTCTAAACAATTCCATCACCCATGTACCCAGAGTTTGGTCACAAATGTTAAATACTTCACAGAACATTGAACAACATTAAAAACAAATCCATCACCCATGTACTCAGAGTTTGGTCACAAATGTTAAATACTTTACAGAACATTGAACAAAATTAAAAACAATTCCATCACCCATGTACCCAGAGTTTGGTCACAAATGTTAAATACTTTACAGAACATTGAACAACATTAAAAACAATTCCATCACCCATGTACCCAGAGTTTGGTCACAAATGTTAAATACTTTACTGAACATTGAACAAAATTCTAAACAAATCCATCACCCATGTACCCAGAGTTTGGTCACAAATGTTAAATATTTTACAGAACATTGAGCGAAACTCAAGAAATATTGAACACCCTAGCCAGATATAACATTGTGTTTCTTTGAAAATACAATAAACAAATACTGCATGTAGCATCATGAAAACACATCATGTGCCATAATTACACAAATTCTGAGGTTCATGTTAAAGGTCCGCCCAGTAAAAGGGTGGCCCTGTGAGAGGTCATTGGGCCGGTGAAAGGTCAGCCCTGTTTCATAAAGGGACGTAATAATACATTATTGGATCTTTTTTTTAATACAACTGATTAAAACTTTTCCATATAAACAGTGATAGGCTTACAAAGACATTTGACGTTTCAAAACAAGTACTGTCTGTTTCAGGGCTGACCTAGAAATCAAAAGTATCGTGTCCAAAATGGTAATTTTGCTTCACTTTTCAAATAACTGGGTGACCAATTTTGACAGTTTTCTTATTTCCGGCATGTTAAAGTTGTGTTACTAGAGAATTCTGCTAGCAAAAATGACATTGCTAGTCAATAATGAAAGTGGGTGAAATGTTGGCGAAAATAGGATATGTTCAAGGTATCCAACCAACTGAATGAGAGAACTGCACATGTACCCACCCCTTAGGGCCCAACATCTCTGAATATAGGGAAAACAGACAAAAAGGGGTCTTCCCAAAGGTTATGCTAACTTAATTTAGGAAGATCGATTTATAGGTTTCCCAAATTGTTTGCAGTCTTCATCTAAATTTGCATTTTGCTACTTATTTGAAAAATTTTGTCGTCCAATAATCAATGAAGATTGTATTTTAAGCAATTTTGCTTCATTTTTCACAAAGGCACATTTATATATTTATAAAATCAGCAAACCAGGGGAAAATGCAAATGTTTGGTTATCTCACAAAATTTTAGAGAACCAATTTCAGGTTGTGCTGTAAAATATTACAGCACAGGCCGTTACACGTACGTGTAGTGCTTTACAAAGTAATACAAATTGTCCATGACCAATGTAGGAGTAGGTTAGAGAAGTAGAGTAATTTTACCCACAATTCATGTTGGGTGATAAATCCACATGGATAAGAGCTGACCCTCAGTTGAAAGTCAACCTGGGCCTAGGGCACTTCACTCAACCACCAAGGCAAAGCGACCCAAATCCTGACACTTGAATGCTCCAATAAAGCATATAACCATCACTAAAATTTGCTTACATTTTTGAGATTTGAAATGAAGACAAATGAATATCACCGTCCTCTCCGGATGTGGAA
Organism: Mopalia kennerleyi; assembly: GCA_034783855.1. Taxonomy (NCBI): domain Eukaryota; kingdom Metazoa; phylum Mollusca; class Polyplacophora; order Chitonida; family Mopaliidae; genus Mopalia; species Mopalia kennerleyi. Next base: position 14,363 of record JAVFBX010178922.1, read on the forward strand.
TCGCTCAATATTAGTCTAATGATTAGTAAAGGAAATCAAACAGCTAGGTTAGTATAAAAAAAATTGTACATTACAAATTCAGCCAAATGAAATTGGATTACATTTAATGTATTATTACAACAGTTGTAACTGTGATGGTCAAAGTCTAAGGATTAGTGTCTGTTCTGTTTATGGGATTTTTTACCGTTCTAAGCCCTCTGGCTAAGAGCAGTAATACATGTAGGAACAAACATAACATATTCCGGAGCCACATCATGTGACTCACTTATACATGTACCTGATGAATAGAATCACTACTAGGGCCAAATTTCACAAAGCAAATTCTGACTCGAGTGAAAATGTCTAGTCAGGTATCAATCATATTCTCGCGAGCGTTTCTATAGTGGACGAGACTAAGACAACTCTCGTACGCCTTGCCAGGCCATCGCGCATTGATT
>JAVFBX010178933.1:0-14798 GCA_034783855.1 Mopalia kennerleyi
AATCCCAATTTCTCCATAAGTTCGCTGATTTTTTCAATGAAACAAATTGAAAATCGTCCAGTGGACATTGAATTATTGAAGTTTTCTAGGTATCAACCATTTGGGAAGACCTTTAACGAAAAAATGTCAGCTAGTTTTATTTCAATTGTGTATATAAAATAAAATACAAAGTATTTTGAACCACACAATGTTGGAGGTTGTTATTTAAGATTCTACCTTCCTAAAAACCCATAATCTGTTTCACTTGTCATAAAACTATTTGATGACATTTGTTCTGGTTGATTGGATGGGGATTTACATCATACTTGAGGTGGTTTCACTCGTATGACAACATGCCAGATCAATAAGGAATTGGAATGACCATGTGATGGAATGTCTTTTGGGGTATACCATCATACTCTAGGGTATTCCACTTATATGACAATTGTCCACTTCATGCTGTGCCTTACTTATATACTATGATACGCTGTTAAACCCCTGAAGCACGGTTGCAATAAAATTAAAATGAGAGTTCAGATATTCTTATCCAGAAAAATAAAATAATTGACATACCGAATCTGTTTGGGTGACTTGTGTTTACAGAAGAGAACTATGGGGTAGATCTTAATCTGGCGTAGACGCTCCACAGCTGCAGGTGTCACATTGAGCAAGCAATGACATTTCTGACCAAAAAAAAAACATCAGGCCATTTTTAGTGATTATTTAGCATTTTTAATTGCAATCATTTGCTTATAAAGAGTCAGTGATAGTAGTATTCCTGTTGATCAGTTTATACACTCTAAGAAAAAACAACAGTTTATAGTTTTTTGGAGTATTTGTGCTACAATTATATGCTCCAAAACAGTCACAGGTAATTTTGTTGATGTTGATCAATCAATGTTTGTTTGATTGGGGTTCATCTCACACTCATGGGTACTTCACTTATCCATTTCACACTGTTTCCTGCCTTAACCCAGTGGATAACCTCCTAAAAACCAGTTCAGTCTTGAACTTCCGCATCTTATAAAACATTTTAGGGGCATATGGTTGAAGCAATGACAAACATTTATGGACTTACTTTATCACAGACATTTTGTACAGCTGATGCTGTAATACATTCAAAGTGGTCCTCTTTCTTCCAATAATCAATGAACTGTCCCATGGTTAGAGAGTTCTCCACTGTTTGAGCAGACATCTCAACTACAAGAAAACCAGCACAATGTAACCAATACCAAGAACACCTTTTAAACATGGAATATCATAGTCAAATTGTGTGTATACAATCACCATAGATTCACAGAAACATAATAGAGTATTATTGTAACAATCAACAAGTTACCAGCCATAATTTCAACACAAAAATATGTTTTTATTGTATACATCATTTAATTTTATACATTGATTTTGTATCACCTCTTTATAATCAATAATTTGTGAGATATTCTATATGGATAGAACAAGCTAATTAGAGCTTTATTCACGCCATTATTTTTTTAATAAGTTATCAATTACAGTAGTAGGACAATAAATATTATTATGGTGAATAAAATATTAATTCAATTCATCTCCAAAATGTACAAAGGTACAGTGTTTGAAGCTTCAGGATAGATCAGCAGGGGACTGTAACGGCAATTTACCTCGATGGTACAACCATAATATGGGTATATAGGTTGATGCACCCTAATACCTATACACAGTGTTGGAGTAACACAGAGTGATAGGTCATTTCATCTTACTATAGTCTGTGCCTAACAGCTTATAGTTCAGGCATGTGCGGTTATCTTTTCTGGCATAACCATACAAGAGTCATCAGAAGATGACATATCTCCCCGGCCCCACATTACATTTACCAATGCAAGATGCTTTTGGTTAGGAGGAGTGTTATTTCCTATTTTGTGAATAAGGGGCACAATCCACCCATGGTAACCAGCATGCCCACTAAGTGTCAAGTAAATCAGACAAAAACTGTAGGAGGAGATACGTTGATAAGCCCTCATTATCAATATATCTCTATGAAAAAAGGGGAATAACTCTAGAAATAATTAAAACAGTGCAACCCCAATAGGAGATGCACATCTACACATGGTTACCAGCATACCCACCAAGTGTCAAATGAATCAGACAAAAACTGTAGGAGCAGATGCGGTGACAAGCCCTCACTATCAATATATCTCTATATTGTGAAAAAGGGCAATAACTCTAAAAATAATTAAAACAGCGCAACCCAATAGGAGATGCACATCCACCCATGGTTACCAGCATACCCACCTAGTTTCAAGTGAATCGGATAAAAAATGTAGGAGGAGATGCGTTGACAAGAATATGATTACGGACAAACGTACAGACGGACAACCTGATCGCTATATCCCCCCGCATTATATGCCGGAGGGATAAAAATCAGTTTTGTTAGATAACTAACATTTGCATTTACCGTTGCTTTGCATTTTTGAAAAAAAAAACATTACTTTATATTTCAAAATTCATTGATGACGGGATTGACAAAATTGGTCAAAATCAGTAGCAAAATGCAGTTTTAAATGAATGTAGATGCGTGAAATTTTCTTGAACCAACAATCTGTGGTTCATGAATATCATACTATATTGTAATCTCCTTTGACGATACTGTACATTGCACCATGTGAGTGTGGATTTAGATTAATGTGTTTGTTTGATCCGGGTTTAACAGCCTACTAAAGGGTGCTTCACTTATATCATGATGGATTGTCCATTTCACACTGTTCCCAGCATAAATACAGTGGAAAAGCCGAAGGAAAACCTTGTAAAACCCACCCCTGTGATGATTTGGGTTAGACTTAACCCTATTACTTACTTGTAGGACAGCAGCAATATTTGTCCGGGGACTCAGAAGTCAATTTTTGAATGATGGGTTCAGCTAATGGGGCCAGTAAGACCACTGGTCGTGTCATGGCATCTGGAAATATAAATTTATCTTCGTTTTCATCAAGTGTTTTATGATACATGTAATACAAATCAAAAATGTAACTAAAACTTTTTTCTGGACTAATTTGTCACAATTGACATCAAAAGAGAATATTGCCTTGTTTGTTTGATTGGGGTTTAACACTCTATTTAATGTAGTTTCACTTGCAACAAACTAAGACAAGACATTCACAAGACCCAATACAAATACATCACAAAACTAATCAGCTTCCAGTTTCTCCTTAGCTCCGAGAGCACCAGGGCAACAAGAAGTTCCTACAACCAAACTGTGAGTATACCCATTCTTCATAAAAGACCTGAGAGTAACAAGAAGGCTCCCCCTCCAAGTATCAATATATTGTTAAATCCCACAGTGGCCATTGGAGTAACTTTAATCCCCTGAATTTATGGTTTCAAAATAACAAACTACACCTGAATGCCTGAAATAAGGTATCCCAACCTGGGTGTAGGTTAATTTTGTGGCGCAAATCATTCAATTGAATGGAGTCGCCAATAAACTAAATTATGTATGTATGTATGTATGTAGGTTAATTTTGTAAAAATTGAAAAGTGACTTACATTCCAACCTGTCCACTCGTGTGTATGTGTAAAGAGATCCGTCTAAAATAACAGGAAATGACAATATATAGTTTTAGTGTTATACCTCATATATAGGTGACATAAAGATGCCCACACTTTTACAATCCAATAAACATGTTTTTTTCACTGTGAGCTTTTTTACTCTCTCGGATTCATAGGTTAATGCAGTAGTCTATGACTATTGTCATACTCTACAGAAATAATATTGACACTGCATTCATTATAATCAATAAGATTTTAAAATTCAATACTAAACTGAAAAGAATTACAACTAGTAAATACTAGTCAAATGAACTATTTCAAAAGATAATAAAAATAAAACATGATCTTTATATCTAATGGGGCATATCTAAATAGACAGACTTTATGTCCAAATCCAATATATAAAAACAAACTGATAAAATGGATAACCAGAGTGAGATCAAATCTATACATTTGACATGTATCACTGTGTTGATTGAATATAGTCAAGTTTATTCCATTTACACACTGACTGGCAAGCTGAGAAGAATCCTTCTAATCTCAAAAGCACCTGTTATTAATGGTGATCAGTGTGAACATTCCTTTTATATTTACTGTTATCAAAGACTTTGAATACTGTCAAAAAACACATCAAACAAACACATTAGTGGTTGTTGGTCAGGAATAATTGACTATTGAGAATTGGTATGGAGTTAACTTTGAGACATATCAAAGACTCACCATCCAGAATTGGTATGGTGGAGTCACTGTTGAGAGAAGCATCAGAGAAGGAGCCAAAATCACGACTATCCTTTGAGTTGTTCCTTTGATGTCTCCGTTTACGAAAAATACTTCTGCGAACAGAATTTGAACTTCGGCGAGAACTGGGGCGGAAATCATCTTCACAAAGGCTGAGGTTTTCAGAGAGACTTCTTCTTAGCACCATGTCGTCTTCTAATCTATTTGAATAATAAAAGGAGGGTCAATATACATGTGTCAAATGTCTATGGTAAATGATATGAGACTTTAGTAGAATACATAGCAAAATATAACATATTACCATGTTAAAATGTATGTACCTAAATAGAAATATTACTGTATTGTTGCAAAATATATGATAATACAGAGAATGTGTGTCGATTTTTTGTGACATTAAAACAAAGTATGATCTGACTCTATGATTATATGACCTTTCCAAAAAAAAAAGAAGCTCAACAACAGTAAATATTACAATGAAAGCAAATCAACATACCATTGTGTCAATAGATAAGTACAATTTTACAAAACTACAATTGAATATCTGATATGTCCTCACATTTTTCCCATTTTAAAAATAAATGTCTAACTTTCAACATAAACACACTTTGCCAACATTATAAGTAGCATTATAATTTAATGATTACATGAATTTCTCATGGCAGTAAGAAGCCCTTTCAGAAATTCAGAAGTTGATCATTGCTATCATTATAGTTTATTTATGGAACGCCGATAAAATTAAACTATTTTGACATCATGATTACCTAAATTTACTTGGTAAGGCCCCTCCTTTAATTTTGTTCCCTTCATCATCAACCAGCCATCCATACCACACCCCTACTTTCTTAAAGCGTGTGGTTTCTATCAGCAGGACATCTTCTTTCTTGAAGCTTAAATCTCCCTCATTTTCTGCTGTACGATCAAAGTGTGTACGAATGTAGAAGAAGTCCCCCATTCCTGGACAAATCTTGTTGTATTCTATGGAAAATGATTGGATAGTCATAGATGAAATTGAATACTTTAATTATTTTGCATATTTTAATATCTTTGCTATGCTATTGTCATCACAGCCTGAAATGAATTAAATTAAAATTTCTACATTTTTCAGGAATAAAGGAACTGGGGCTCATTCCACAAAGTGATATTAGCCTAATTTCATCTTAATTGCCATGAAGAACAGAACTGAAGGTTAATGTCGTAATGGTATTTACGGTCAACTTAGGCTAAGATAGCTTTGTGGGACAATACCCAGGTTATAAAAAAGATGCAAACTAAACAACCTGAATACAAAACATTTGAAACACAACGGGTTTAACTTTAACTCTGTTTGGGGTGGAACAATGTTTGGTTCTCATTTCTATGGAGCAGGGTTGTAACACATGCTGAAGAGGCTATCCAAGTATAATCCAACATGCAGTCTGTGTTGTTGTTGTTGTTGATGAATATACTACTGGGTGACTTACTGGACATATTGTACTGTGCGAGAATTGTTACGTTTGAATTTCCTTTGGACAGTTCACTGCATGCTTGCTCCAGTGTTGCTGAACGTAAATTTACTCCATTAAACTGAAAATCACAATACAGCCAAATTAAAAATTAAGTTACACAAACCATTTAAGTAAAACTCAAAGTTGTTATTGGTGTTTTTTTAACATGTCAAGGAAATGTTATTCTATACAGTTTAAGTGCCAATAGTTTAGCTCAAATTAATCTTTGCACTTGGTAAACAGAAAATGACTGGAAACTTTCCTACAGCCAGTAAAACATTTACCTACTGCTTTAACAGCAGTAAAACAGTAGAATTTATCTCTCCTCATTTTGAATGATTTTAAAAAATCCCAACATATTGACATGATTTCTCGTTTATTATATAAAGTGAGACTTTTGACCAATCGTATCAGATGAATAGAAGACATAAGGTACACTATATAAAAACATATTCATGAGACTAGACACAAAACAACCATTATCTTGCGTCCATCTCTCTTTGGCTGCAACTGTCAAAGACAGAAGTTATTTTTTTAATTCGAAAGTAAAGTCAAATGGCCAAGTAGATATCTGAGGAGAACAAGCATCATTATCAAGTCCGCCTCACAGAATCTCATTGTGCACAAATCGGTTGATATAAAAAGAGCAAAACATGACTGCACAATTAACCCTTTTGCGTTAATTGGGTTATTACCTCTAGAATTTGATCTCCTCTCTGTAGTTTAGTTTCTGGGTGACCAGCGGGGCTATCTGGGTCAACCTCGTGAACAAAGATCCCCTCAGCATTCCCTCCTATAACCTCTATACCCAGGTCCATACTGGGGGTGGTTCGCTCCAGGAACACAAACCGAGGTTCATGGGCTCCCTCGCTCACACTGCAAAGACAGGTCAGCACACACTTATACAAAAAGTAATTCTGACTGTATAGTTACTTTACTCATGCTTTCAAATTTTTTTGTTTAGTGGAAATGCTTCCAAATGTCACTGACTTACAATTGTACCAAAAAATAACAAGGCTGGCATGGTACTAAAAGTGGCTAATGACAAAGTATAATAAAGAAAAAAACAATGAACATGAATAACTTCCATTCACTTTTCAGCCGTGTAAATTCTGGTTTGCACTTCATGGACCTGTCAATAATCAAACACTGTACTGTCAGTTATTCTTAAAAAACTGATGACAATTTACTTTTAGTCTGCCACCTCCACAAATCTTGTGATGGTTTAACTAATAAGATAACAAATACATGTTTGTTTGTTTGTTTGATTGGTGTTTAACGTCGTACTCAAGGGTATTTCACTTATATGACGACGGAGACAAAAATAAAACGTACAAACAGATCAGCTTCCATTCCCTTTAGCTCTTAGAACACCAGGGCAACAGAAAGCTCCTTTTTTTCTCGCCTTTTACGATCGACCGAGGAAGTATTCTGAAAGACTGGCCAACCCGCTCCCCCACGGGGCAACAAATACATGTAGAAGTTCATTGGTTTTACAGTATTGTAGAGGGAATCACTTATGATGACAAATACCTTTATATGTGTATAGGTTTTACAGTATGGTAGAGGGAATCACTTATGATGACAACTACATTTATATGTGTATAGGTTTTACAGTACTTTAGAGGGAATCACTTATGATGAAAAATACCTTTATGAGTATTGGTTTTACACTTTAGCAGAGGGAATCACTTATGATGACAAATACATGTATATGTGTATTGATTTTACAGTATGGCAGAGCGAATCACTTATGATGACATATACCTTAATATGTGTATTGGTTTTACACTTTGGCAGAGGGAATCACTTATGATGACAAATACATGTATATGTATATGTGTATTGGTTTTACAGTATGGCAGAGGGAATCACATACGATGGCAAATACATGTATATGTGTATTGGTTTTACAGTATGGCAGATCACTAATAATGACTAATACATAATGGCATTGAGAATCCCTCACCTGGAGTTATTGACTCTAAGGTTGGTGTTATTGGAAGGTATCTGTTGCTGTGCAGTTAGAGCCTCAGTGACTAGGTGTTTAAGCTGGATAGGCTCTGGTGAATTGGGATGTGATAATAATGGGGAGGAGGGAGTACTCGACTCAGAAGAATCTCCATTGTATTCTGAAAAAATAGAACAAAATAAATGTTACTTTATTTGTTATAACAAAATATAATGAGAAATGTTTACACTTATGATTAATTGATTGGTTTTTAACACCATACTTAAGAGTATTTCACTTATATGGTGGCAGTGTATTTCCAAAAACCACAACCATAATTTGAAGTTTTTATAAAACCAAACGCTTTGTTGGAAAAATTAACATTCCTCCAAAATGGACAGTAAAAATATATGTTAATTATACTGCCATTGGCTAGAGGGCACCTTAAGATATTAGGGCAAACCCCTGAGCATGAACACCAGTAAATTAACCAAACACACAAGAGAACACTTTCAAATTTAAAAAGTGGTTGTATTTTTGTGTGTGCACTTTTTGTAACCTATAATTTATTTTTTAATTGGTATAATTAGGTACATGGCCATAGTAGGCTTATAATTACCACTTCTCACAACATAGTTTAGGTAGAATATAACTCTCTGTATAAATATACATAAATATTTTCCCCTTAATGCTTTAGCGAGTCATAAGCCCAAAGCTCAGGTAATCTTGAAAAAAATCATCACAGTTTACAGAATTCAAGTAAGATGAATATGTTTGATTGAGTGATTGATTGGTGTTTTATGCAGAGCTGAAGGGTATTTCATTTATAGGACGCTTGTATTCCAACAATAATTTACACAAGGACAACCAAGATGTGAAGCATTTCCGAAATGCTGGAAAGTAAATTTTCCTCGAGTGCTAAGTAGAGACAGTATTGCCCGAGTCAAACTGTCCTTTGCCAGAGGGCTAAGACGAATACGCCATACTGTGAGACGATTTCTATTCTTTGAGACGCCTTGCTTCACACGTATGTTGTGCTGTTGAACCAGATGAACTCTACTCACTGATTAATGGATTCTCAATTCAGCATCTTACCAAATATTAGCTACGCTGTATGTTGTTTGGAACTACCCTCTACCTTTTGAACTAAAATCTATACTAAACTTTATTTACATTAATCCAGTGATGTATACTATTTTTAACATGAAACAATAGAAATACTAACTGTCTGGGTTAAACTGTAGCACCATAGTGAAAGTATCTCGACACTGTCGTAATACATTAGAAGCCAGATCTTTTGTGGCCTTTCTCATATTAATACCACACACCTGAAATTATAACACAAATTAGACAATTAATATCATTAAATCACAAATGATATTTTTCTTGCTAGAGATTTTCTAGAAATATTTATACATTTTTTTGATCAACTCTTAAATCAAAAATGAAGGTATATCTACAAAATAGTTCAAATCAAATAACAACCTCCCCAAAACCCTTGGAGCACTGACCTCAATGAGTTGGTCTCCCACCTCAAGTCCTGCTTGAGAGGCTAGGCTGTGCTCATTCACAGAGGACACAAAGATACCCCCTGAAGGTCCAGTTTCAATCTGAAACCCCACAACGTCAGCTTTCTTCTCTATGTTCACACGTCTCTGCTCTCCTGGCAGGGGTCTGAAGAATAAATAAAAACGATAGAATTATGAATAGCCAATAGTTCAACTAATAGTGTTATTCTTCATTTTCAAATTACTACGTAGCATAATCTCAATAATATTACAATGAATATATTCTGTCCTTGCCAAAAGTAGTACTGTACTGTAGGCTGAACAAGAATGGGCTTATTCTTATAATCAAAACTTATAATCTCCCCTTACAAACAGATTCCTATCCAAAATTCATGCCACAACAGCAACTGTTCCACTTCTGAAGGATTTTGACAGGCCTAATAAAAATCCTAATCAACCAACGTCAATTTGGGCATACAATATTTTGAGCACCAATAATTTTCCGGAACCGAGACAATTTTATACATAAGAAAATTTAGCAATATCAAAATCTCTATAAATTTATGGCTTATAAACTGATGTAAGCTGAAAATTAGTTGATATATATGTCTTGTGTCGTTTACGTCATACGAGCAGATAATGTTACTTACTTGCGTGGTTTCATAGTGAGTGGTAGGGAGTTTGATAATGAACTACTTGATGCTCTCTCTGACATGTCCATGGGAAAAAGTGGACTACCCCGCTCAGGGACTGTAACAGTAACGATGCAAAGACAGTTAAATTAGGTGTTATATAAAACAGTAATATGACCATACATATGTATTTGAGTAAATCTACCCAATTGAACCATGTGCTAAAATGTTAGTATCTTTGACAGGGGTTTTCTGGCAAGTTACTTCACTAACAGCACTACTGGCCTACCCAATTATTGAAGGAAAACACAACTCAATTTCAATGAGCAATGAATAGGCACAAGACAAGCACTGAATCCTGATGTCATTGGATAATGTGAATTTATTTAGAGTAAAGGCAGCCACAACAATTTTCCTGTGTTGCACCTGGCATCAGGGCTCGGGAGGTCAACATAAAGCATCAGCTAAACTGCTGGTCCACAACCATTCCCTCAGAGTGGGTTCAATTATTTTTACTGAGTCTTCCTACATGTTTTCCTTACAATATCATGACATGATTTGTTATTTTATTGGGATTTACCTCATACTCAAGGGTATTTCACTTCTAAGACGGATTGTGCATTTCACAATCCTTGCTTTAGTATGGTGGAATCCAAGAGGAAACCATGTGAGATCCATTTGTAAATATTAATAAAATTAAATACAAGGAAAATAATTTAAATAACAAGATATAATCATGTTCATCCAATTCTTACCATAGTCCATTGATCCTGTTGAGGATTTAGCAATCATACTAGTATTTGATGGAATATATATCCTTTCTTGTCTCCTGGGTATCGTGGATCGACCATCATAATTACTTGAGATAGGCCTAACGTGGGGTGATGGCCGAGGATAGAAATGGCCATATGGAAAGTCTTCACTAAGTGTTGGAGTACAGCGATCCAGCGCTATATTACTCTGTAGAATGGGGAGAACAAAAATAAGGAATTTAACAACATGAGATCATTTATAATTCCAATAAACATACTTTTATATAATTCTAGAAATCTGTTTTCTTTAAGATTGAAATTTCATTGGAATAATAACCAACGAATTGAAATTGAATTTTGTTATGTGATTGGCATAACAAAAGGTGATGTTAGAGGTGATGTTAATTAGTTTGCAAGCAGTAATTATCTATAAAAACTAGTAATTCTTATGATTGCTGTGGATAAATAATTGTCTGTGGCATATTGTAACAAATTAATAGGAGGATAGGTACATCATCTTTGGTTAAAGAAAGTCTTTCCAAGGATAACAGATGGAAAGTTTACCTGTTGTGAAGGGGAAGGAGATATGGTGACCCGTTTATCAACAGAGGCAGGATAGCGGTCAGGTTCTGTGAACAGAGGGCTGATGAGATCACGGAAATAGTGAGGGCTAGGAATGGGTCCCGGCGGAGAGGAACAGTAACTGCTGGACATTGACGGACTAACCAGTGGCTGACCATTACTGGAAGGACTCGTTAATTGGCGACCGTTGACTGGTGAGGGTGTCTTATTGAGTGGGTAATGATTGGCATAGTATGGCGGCATCATATGAACACTCTTAGAGAATGACGATGGGCTGAAATAAAAAGTTCACAAAAACATTAACACAAAATGATGTGTTTGTTTGATTAAGGAGTTAGGCCTTATTAAAGTTATTTCATTCATATAGCATATATTGGCGTACCAGGTCAATGGGTAACGGAAACTACGATGGCACTGGCAACAAACAAAGACAAGGAAAGACACCTAGAGGACGTAATACAAAGACACCACAAACAGATCGGCCTCATATTGCTCCTTAGCTCTGAGTGCACCAAGGCAACATAAAGCTCCCTCCCAACTGCCTGCAACACCAAATTTAATTTATGGTTTGTTTCGAGTTAATTTTTGACTGTTGAACATTACCTTGTTTTTTTAAAAGCATGTAACTTTACAATACAACATGCTGATGGGAGAGAGTTTATATTAAGGCTAAATGCATTTTACTGAAATAAACATAGATCTCAGTATTTCTAGGTATTTTGATTACACAAAAATATTTTTAAAAAACTTAAATAGAAAACAGCTTACCTGGATGGCAAGTTGATTGGTGAGGTTGCTTTTCCATTGAGATGTGGTCCAAACGGGAGGGGTCTGTCTGACCCAGTAGGCATAAAATCAGTGGGTGACATGGCAGGTCTGAGAGGAGCGTGTGGTAGCCCATGGCTAGGGTGAAACATTTGGATATCAAGGGGACGTTTACTGACAGTATGGCCATCTCGAAGTGAGTAATGACTTGGGACTAGGTGTCCACGACGATCACCCCGTCCAGGAGCTGATGTGGGACGCGCTGTTTTGAATTTTTTATCAAAAAAGAGGGAGACGAGATCTCTATGTGTGGCTGGCCCATCAGCAGAATGGACCGGTGTGGAATAAGCTGGATAATGGGTGCCATGAGATGTGTTTAACAGAACACTGTTACTGTAAGAGGAAGAAACTGGCAATTTAATTTGACTAGAAATAAGAGGTTGATGACGGACACCTGGAGGCGACACTAATGAAGAAGCACTATTTTTGGCTGAGATATCAGAGTTTTGTGGACTGTGGCGGAAAGTCGCATCCAACGAGGAGTTTGTTCTTTCGGGAGGCTCAGGTGGAATTTTCCCATGTTTTCTGGGATGAATGAACTCAGGGGGTAAACGCCTGCGCTCCCTGCGACCTGGCTGACACTGCATCACTGTGCCTGGACACTGGAAATCTAACTTAGCATGATGTGTCTTTGGCCATGTGCCACCATTACTCAGATCACTCTTTGTATCAGGTGGTTTAGCAGGTTTCGTTTTCACCTGTTCATAGTTTTGAAACACATTATCAAATTCAGCAATAACACTTTCTTCCTCTGGTGACATGCCACTATTACTTTTATTCATTCGCTCTCGTTCACGGTCATCATGGTTTTTTGGCAGGATCTTTTTAATAAACATCCGCCAGTCATGGTGTGAACTATGACGACTTTTCCCATCGTCTTTGTGATCATGGTGTTTTTTGCGAGGTGACGGACTGTCTAAGCTGTCTGTTTGAGATCCACTACATTTCAAGGCTTTCAAGTTACTTGTGCTTTTACTCTCTGTTGATGCACAATTAGCTGTGCTCTCCCACATGGGGTTTTTACCGGGTGGTTTCCTGATGAGGGGTGGTGTTGTTGGGAGTTCTTTAGATGGGGTCTGGTTAGCAGGTGTTGGGGAGGGGCCAGCAGAGCTCGAGGGGGAACTGGCCTTCCAGATATCTAGACGCACTGTCTCATAGGATTCACCCAAGATCTTCAATACGGCTGGAATTGTCATCTTTTCTACAGACTGACCATTCACCTGAGGCAGATAGAAAATGTTTTCATGTAGACAGGTTTGATTATGTATTGTATACCAGAAATTGAATTATGTCAGACAGTATTTCACTCTGCACCTATTTCCAAATGTCATGTTAATAAACTTTCATCAACACTCTAACTTGTATTATTCAATAAAAAATTATTTGTTTGATTGGAGTTTATTTTGGTAATTTTAGGTTGATGCGTACCATTCCAAGTTGTGAAGTAAACCACCCTCTTCGTTACTCTGTAACAATCAGTCTTTAGCTCTGACAGCAATTATTTCATTTAAGTTTTAACATATGTATAGGAAAATTGAATTGTTCATAGTAACTCACTGCTAATATTCTGTCACCCAGATTGATGCCTCTCTCTTTGGCAATAGTGGAATTAGGTGAGATTCGATTGACAAAAACACCCTTCTCTAACTGTATTCCAGGATCTGAAAAGACACAAATAAAATTCATTCTCTGATTTTAACAGTTTTTTTTTTATAATTATTGTATACATGTACTTAGTTATTCAGTTCCATTCTTATAAGAACTAATTGTAGTTCCATGGATATCAATTTTCCCTGGTTTTGTATTAAGAAAAGTAGTTAAACCAGAACATAGGACAACTTATCATTAATAAAGAACACTACTGTGCCAGTACTCATATACAGTTTAACCCCCATGGAGGTCATGAAATACTTCTGTCCACATATTAAAGATGTCCCCCTCGCTACTAGACCGACAAAATAGTTGTGCCTGACATTTACAAACTCTATCCTGTTAAAAAAATTTACTTTAAATTTTCAATGCACGTGCCTTAGCGAATTGCAACTAATACTGACTTATCTTTTTTTTTTTAATACACAACAAACCAATTTCATAAAACAATTTGGAAATTGCTAGTCTGATTAGACCAGTCAATATAATTTTTTCTTGTGAACTTGTTTCTGATATGATAAATGTAGTATATATGCATCGAAAGCAGCCAAAACATTATGAGTGAGGGATGCTCGAAAAATAGGTTATGAATATTCGGATTGCAAAATATGGTATTCGTTTAAACACATATTTTTGTTTTTATAATTTTTGTTGAGTTGAGTTGGTTTATGGAGTTTGGGTAATGTATTTACCCTTTCCTCCTAGAGTAATACTGATTTGAACAGGCTGATAGCTTCTATTGGACGACTTTTTTCTTCTCACAACCTACAAAAGAAAACATTTGATGAAAGGTTATGATTGATATACTGATGTCAATGCCAGAATTACATTATTCAAATTGACCAGATAATGCGTAAAGAAGAGCTTGGTTGACAAGATAATAGCAGAATAATACGTTCTTTGTATTACTCTTCACAATTAATCTAACATGCTAGAGATGTTCTGAAAACATAAAATATCTTTCCAGAAAAAAAAGTATTCTACACAAATGCAACCGATTTTAAAACAAGAGATCCATGAATGGATCTTGACGCCCACCATTGAGAGATTCACTCCTTATAAAAGCCTGGCAGCCATTTTGAATATTCAAACCCATGCAAAAAAGGTCAGGTGCACAACCAGACCTTATGGGGAACCAGTGTGTGAAATATGAATCTGGTCCGAACCATAGTTTC
>JAVFBX010178944.1:0-14798 GCA_034783855.1 Mopalia kennerleyi
CTCGGTTTTCCACCGTAATTAGGCCAGGAACATTGTTAAGTGGACAATCCGTCGTCATATAAGTGAAATACCCTTGATCAAACAAACAAACAAACTGATGTCTATCACAATACTTAGTGTAATGATGGTTTGATCATTAAGTCGAAACATCAACATGAATTCATTATCTTTCTTCAGAGTTGTTACTATACCTTAACCGTAAACTCCACAGTTGTAGTCCTAATACTTTAGTATATGTTTGCAAATTTTCTCTCTTATATTATGTCCCATCTTTATCTGTCTTGTTGCTCGCTGACTAAGGGCAGTATGTTTCAAGCATAGCTGTACTTTTTTGACTCAGAACTGAAGGAACATTGATTTTTCATGACGGCAAACACTTAAATTTTAATGGTTCTGCTAGTGTGGCTATTTGCTGGAGGGCACACTCAAAATAAGTGAAAAGCTCTGAAACATGATTTTTAAAACAAATCAATCCGGTCGCAGGTCACTAAGGGACCGGTTGCTCGAAGCAATATTAAATTTAATCCTCTATTAGATGACGTCACGCCGTGTTGAAGGTCTATCTGTAAGCTGATATTAGTGATTTAATCTGGCATTTGAGGCTAATCATCTTTAGAGCAACTGGGTCTCACGACCGTGGCTTAGTGGTTAGCGAGTGCGCTTTCTTAAGCCAACTTCTATGTACATGTACCGTTCACGGGATCAAGTCCGTCTGTCAAACCTCAGGTATATGAGTGAGTCATAAGATGTGGCTCCGGCAATCGCGGGGGTGAAGTTTACCTGGTTTCCTCTCAGTTTTCCACCATAATAGGGCAGGGAATAGTGTAAAGTGGACAATCCGTCGTCATATAAGTGAAATAGCCTTGAGTACAGTGTTAACCCCAATCAAACGAACAAATTAGAGCAACTGGTCCTAGATGATTCAAATACAATGTTACAGGTGTTTCTTTTCACCCATTGAACTGGTATGTTGCCGTTGGTATGTAAATAAAATGATCTTACATGATCTTATGAGTTAACAAGTCAGTTACTAAATTGACTCTAACATGCTTAGAAAAAATATCAACAAACTTTGAACACCATTTTTTCAAAACTGCAGATTTAACTTAAAGACTATATATTCAGGCTCACATTGTATATATACGGGGACTCGCAAATATCATCGTGGCCAGTAGAGTTGTCTAATCAGGTTAATTATTTTTTAAAAAGTATTCTAAGGCATTACTTTTATGTGTGGAAAGGCAAAGTACATGTGATATTACATATCAGGTCTCCCCACCTGAACACATGAACCTATCAGCAGTTGTGTCAGTGTGAGCTGGACATGTAGGCCAGTGCATTATCAACTGACCTATTTACTAGTACAACTTCAAACTCCACTTTATGCATACTGTATGTACAGTGAAGTTGTGAAGTCCTTATATTCAATGATTTCCTTTGGTTAAGGTTATGTTTAGAGTCTAAGTAACATCTTCTATGTATTATACATGATGGAATGAATAGTGTTCAGATAATTCCTATACTGGGTACACAAAGTACCTGAAGAATTGTAGTCTGTTCTGTAAGACGTGTTGGATTCATGTGACGTGAATCTGTTACAATGCCATCTTCAGAGCTATCCAAGATACAGTCCATTAACTGGTACAGTACTATTGAAGCTTCACTTAGTCCTTTATATTTTCGTTTATTCTCTTTGGCAGACTACTGTTCAGTGATCACACTGACATTCAACTGTTCTCTCTATTACTTAAGGACAATTTATGAAATTGGGTATATTTTATTGTAGATGCAGACCTGATTTATAAATAAATTAAATGATTGTTGTCTAGCGGTTTAGGTTTCTTTTATTAGTTGTTTGAATCATTTGCTGTCAGTTAATTTAAGGGCCATGCCCTTTACCCATTAAGCTGGTACATGATTGAACTTCACCATAGTATGAAGTAAAGGAATCTGATTCTTTACCTGTTAGCCTAGCCTAGCCTACTCATCACTTGGCTTACAATTTGGGTTGCCACACTGATATTTGAATGAAATATCATTAAAAAAGGCTAAAAGCCTCAAACAAGAGACGATTGCGTATTTTTAGCAATTTATTTTCAATTGTTGATTCTTGGTTAATGGTTAATTTTATATTTTAGAAGCCCATTTTTGTAAGATGATTGAAATCCCACTTAGTTATCCGTTTAAAAGCTCCTTTGAGTTTCCACTTCTAACTGTGTTAAGATGTAAATTTTGAATAGATAAAAACAGATAAAATAACTTCCATGAAAAAGAAGCTAAGCAGAGATCCGTTTTTCCTCTACTTCACATACAGAGCTGGACCCTCGGCGTCACCCTACTGGCCTTGTAGCCTATGTACTATACATTAGTTGTAATGTCATTGGTAAATTTGAATAAGATGATGTGAAAGTAATATTAACGAGCACAGGATATTCCAACTTGGTGATAAAATTGTGCTAGATTCATACAAATTAAGACCATTTAATTTTTATGGGACGGAATCTTGATTTCATAGCTTAAATAGCTCAGTACTATATAAAATTATTAAATTTCGGTTCATTTGCACAGAATCAGATCGTTGATATAATAGGACTGAGTCACTGCTAAAAATAGTCATATTGCTTCTCCATGCTCCATCTCTTTCTAAGCTTTTGTGAAAAATTAGCTCTTATGGAAACTAGCTCTCAGTACATGGATAGACATTACCTTGTATTTTAAACTGTTTTAATCAACATTTGGTTCTAATTATATTATCTCTGACAGGTCCCAGAAAGTGTCCAGGATGAGTAGTTACGATCCCCAGCTAGATTTATCTGGCAAGTTAATCATTAAAGTTCAGCTTGGAGAGGATATCCGCCGTATCCCTATCCATAATGAAGACATCACATACGATGAGCTGGTCCTCATGATGCAGAGGGTATATAGAAGCAAACTCAACAGCTCAGACGATATCATCATAAAGTATAAAGATGAAGGTACAAATAACATTTCTGTTATATTTTAGAAAGTTAACCCATGAGGTCCATGTTGCTCTGGTGCTCCTTGAACCACACGCATGTTGAAAGCACCAACATCCTTGAGCGACTTTCACAAAATGTTGTACGACAATAAATTCTTGTACAACATTTTGAAGCCTATATTAACATGACACATTGTTATCATGTGTTATGTTTTTATTGTAAAACATTTGGGAAAGCGACCCCAGGTTTGTGCTCACTGTCATCTGGTCTACATTCCACAGTTTATTGGACTGTGGCTCAGTCCTTTTTTCCATAATATCTTGGGCGGGTGGTTGAAGGGAGCTTCATGTTGCTCTCAGAGTTAAAGGGAAACGGGTATCCGATCTGTTTGTGGTGTCTGTATTGCGTCCTGTCCTTCTCCTGTATTTGTCCCGTCTTGTCTTTGTTTGTTGCCAGTGGTGTTGAGAGTGATAATGATTCCCTTCACCCTTTGTGCTGGCACGTCGTCATATAAGAGAAATACCATTGAGTACGGCGTTAAACCCCAATCAATCAAACAAACAAACAAACAAGCAAAATCCATATTATCTTAGAAGCCTCTTGTCCCTGGAGTGTCTGGAGTGGTTTCATTCACCTATTGGGCTGGTACGCTGTGATAAGAGTAAACATTACGGATTATGTAAAACAAACAAAATAGTTGTTTTTTTAACTTTGGTGAGATTTTGTTTTCAGATGGAGATCTAATAACAATATTTGACAGCACTGACCTATCGTATGCTATACAATGTAGTAGGATATTGAAAATCACCCTATTTGGTAAGTAACAATATTATTCCTCAATCTGTTGCCTAACATAATCACTTCAGTCTAACTGTTTGATTTAAACAAATACAATGTCCTAACTTTTCCATCATTGATGCAATCAAAGAGGTCAGAAACACAATGTATTGTCAAGTCAACATTGAGATATTGGTGTCATTGTTGAAATTTTTGGTAATTATTTTCTGCTGATAGAAAGGCGACCTCATTTTTCTTGAGTTTTGTCAAAACTAAATCTTTCCAAAGTAAACAAAATTTACCCAAGAATAAGTATATTTAATCAAACTAACAAAAAGCAATATTACTGATTTTGTCCAAAATATTGATTATTCTTCTTGCAAAATAACATTTTGGGGTAAGAGATTTTTTATATCTGGTCCAAGATTTTTTTCGTTCAACATTCACATGACAAATCCAAGATAAATGTGACCACACAAATAATGATGTTGGTTAGGTTGGGCTGTTATGCACACATGTATGAATTTTGGTCAGCAAGCATTAAGCTATAATTGCAATTCTTCAAGGAATCTTATACTCCATAACTTTGATTTTCATTTATTTAGTCATGTATTAAATTAAAGATACAAGCTACCCAATATGATAAAACGAAACAAAAGATAAAAAAAAATTTGTGCGAAAGCAAGGTAGGAAGATTTTGAGGTTCAGAAAATGATAGAGTAAAACAAAATGGAGGACTGACCTGAAACAATTGCGGGTAGACCTCACCCCCAGCACATTTCATTCAATTAACGAGTTAGATGTTGGTATTGTGGATGAACAGGTACTTACTTAACACTCTCAATTGGGGCCCTTAATACACTCGCTCCTGCGCAGACAGATAGAGACAGACAATCTATGTCCACAGGACAAAAATGGAGAGGATGAATTGGTACAACCAAAATTTTGACTTATTGTATTAAAAATATTAGCTTTAATCGAACAAATTAATTACGGAATGCTCCATCAATTATTTCCAAAATAAAAAAGATTTTTGAGCTGATCAGAATATATATTTTTACCTTGTAAATATGTGTACATATAAACGTGCAGAAGTACATGGTTTTTTTAATATTTGGGGTTTATTATTTGGTTTTTGATACTCTTTGGTGACCTCTACATTTGTGGAATGTCTTTAATCATTTAAATGTGTTACATCATTGGCACAAGATGTTAATAGTTGTAATAGAAGAATCATCTTGATAATCTAAACCCTCTTAATAAACTTTTGTAGAAATGTAGATGGATGTACTTGTCTTTGTATTACTTATATTTCTTTTAGATTTTATAGATTTCAGTTTTATGAACATTGGTTGAAATGAAATTAAGTATGAAATATGTTTTGTGTGTTGACAGTGAATGGCCTCCCTCGACCTTTGGAACATGATGAAGTAAAAATGATAAAGGGAGAGTTACGGAATTTACGAGACACTGTCAATAGACTATTAGATAGGCTGGACTCCAAAGCAGTAAGCAGTACCACAGAAGATTCACCTGTATCAGGTATGCATTGTTCATGCTCTCTTACATTTGTAAAAGTTCCTTGCTTTCAGTTCATTTGGCTATATTATCGAATGGTTTGTTAGTTTCATTGTATGTCTGTCTATATACATCTGGCTTTAGGACGTGTTATACTTGTTAAAGTTATTTGAATATGTATACCTTTGTAATGGGTGTGCCTTTCAGGACTTCTTTGAACTTTCACCGTTAAAAGTGACATAACTAGTGGTCTGTATTTCATCCAAAATTTGCTGAAGTATTGTGTTATATAATATAATACAGGGCTAAGTAACTGAAAGGATAATAGTGGCCATATTGTTATACCTTTTGACAACTTGTTTTGTTCTGATTGGTTGAAATCATGTCATGTGGTATCTGGTTGGTCAAAAACATGCCATGTGGCATCTGATTGGTTAAAAACATGTCATGAGGTATTAAAACAAAACCTGATCCTGCATGATTTCTGTCGATGTTGTGCGATAATAGTAATGTTGCATACTGGAGCATGGGACTTTTATAATTATTCTTCTGCTTACAAAGTCGTCTCATCTTAGCTCTTAGTAAAACAGATGAGACGCCTATACCCTGTCACATGAAATTGTTGTGTTGTAAAGCAACGGTCAGTCTCGTTTATAATACTTGCAATGTAAGTGTATTTCACTCATGTTTACCACTTATAAGATTTGTCCTATAAAACATCATGATTTGTCTGCCCTTTGCAATTGATGTTACACTAGCACTTCATGTCCATTGCCCATCTTATGTCTCAAGCTGTCAAACCAAGATGATCCTTTCGCGTACATCCAGTATATGTATAATAGCAGATTAAATCTGTACAAAATCAACATAGTATGACAATCTCTTTTTGTCAAGTATAACGAATACTGCTTTTAACAAGCTGTGTTATCAGAAAGAGTACCAATTATTTATTCTGTTTTTATTCTACAGATGGTCCTAACAGTAGATGAACTGAATGTTTTTTTCTTCTTTTTTCAGATATTAAAAGTGGTATTATTAATACTGTTGACAGTCCTCGTCATAACCTGGCTCAATACATTGTACCGAAACCGACTAATGTAGCTAACAGCAAGGAGTTTGATCCACTATCCACACAGAGGTCTGTGGATGACGGCACCCAGAGCAAGGTCATGTCATCCTTTGGAATTTCTAATGATGGTAAGTTCATGAGCAACAAAAACAAAATACTTCTCAATCTAACATCACCACTTGACGAAATGTTGACGCATTGTTTTAGTATAGAAAAAATTGGCAAATCGAAAGTCCTGCATATGTTACTTTTTTCTAACACTACAACCCTGATATCATTGCTTCTGAGCCCCGTGGTAACGTTGTTTTACTTTAACATATGAAAATAACATCTAAGTTCATTTTGCTTGATCAATACAAGTAAAGTACCATTAAGTCATCTAGATTCTTTGTTTGATTGGGGTTTAATGCCTTACTTAAGTCTATTTCACTCACACAACAGCGTGCCAGCCAAATGGGTGAAGGGAGCCACCCCTGACATCACAGGCAACAAACAAAAACATCACAGGATACTCACAGGACAATAAAAATACATCACAAACCTATATTGCTCACAAGGGCAACCGGAAGCTCCCTCCAACCACCCGCTAAGTCATTTAGAGGACATTGGTCATGCTATTTCCATACATATGGAATGACTGTCGCCTTTCTGCAATATGTCAGTTCTGTATTCCTGGGCCAACTGTGACAGCTTTAGTATTCCATGAAAATGAAACCTCAAAATAATAATATATAAATATAAAATTGTTTTCCACCAATTTTAACGAAAGTTACAATATTCAAGTGAAATACCCTTGGCTATGTAGTTAATCATGAATTAGCGAGTAGGCCGCATAACCTGGTTTCATAAAATTGTAGCAAGCAATTTATAGTCGGACTGTCTTTACTGAAGATAACTCCATCTTCATCTGGATGCTCTGGTTTGATGCAAATTAACTTTATTATTCCAAGCATGATTGATGTGTGAACAAGTGAGTTAAGCAGGCGTTTTGTAGCCTTGGAGCTAAAGGGTCACATCTGTTTGTGATGTCTATTTACTACATCTTGTGATTGTCATCTTGTGAATGTGTTTATTGCCAGTGATGTTGAGAGTGGTTTCCTTTACTCAGGACATCCATTATAATTTATATGTTTCCCGTAACCCTACCTACTCCAAAAAATCAAAGGTAAAAAAAAAAGATAATAGTCAGTACTTATTTTTTATTTGCCATTTTTCATAAAATAGGGAACTACTTTTCATCAATAAGAAAACAAAAGACCTCCTCACCCAAAAAGCATGGGTTTTGTTGTTTTTTCAATGAAAATTTAATACAATAATGCCTAAAATGACAAGTACATGTTTAAATTTTTTATTCAGATATTCAAAAGTGAGTTTTTATGTTATTAGTTAAAAAGAAATTAAAATAATAATAACAATAAAAAAATGCCTACCTACCTTCCCACTTTATTGAATTCTTGTTATGGGAAACAAATATATTATTTTGGATGGCCTCACTGGGCTGGCACGCTATTATATAAGTGAAATAACCTTATCTAGAGTGTAAATCAATCCGAAATATCTACAAGTAAGCCTATAACCTAATATTTAAACAAAAATTCAATACTATAAAGCATTACATAAATTATAATCTTTTGTGTGTAGCCTCGGCAGCAGGAGATGTACAGGACAGGTCAGCCACACCAGATAGTATTTCAAGTGCTGGCTCATCGTATAGACAACAACAATTACAACAACAACAATCCAGTCAGACTGGATTAGCCCATCAACAAACACAGCCTGGTGCCCCGCCGCAACCAAATCCTACCTATCAACACCAAACCCCACCCCAGGCCCTCCCAGCTCAGCAACAACAACAACAACAGCCCCAGGTAGCTCAGCTCAATCCTGGCTATGGAGCGCCAGGACAACCAGGTATGAACCACTTATTTATACCTGGATATATCTTTTGCTGAAGGTGTATTATCATGGTGACATTTTAGAGATTCACCCAATGTGTATAATCATGGTGACATTTCAGAGATTCACCTAATGTGTATTATCATGGTGACATTTTAGAGATTCACCCAATGTGTATAATCATGGGGACATTTCAGAGATTCACCTAATGTGTATTATCATGGGGACATTTCAGAGATTCACCCAATGTGTATTATCATGGTGACATTTTAGAGATTCACCCAATGTGTATTATCATGGTGACATTTTAGAGATTCACCTAATGTGTATTATCATGGTAACATTTTAGAGATTCTTTTAGACATTCACCCAATGTGTATTATCATGGTGACATTTCATAGATTCGCCCAATTGGTATTATCATGGTAACATTACAGAGATTCACCCATGGGTATTATCAGTGACATTTCAGAGATTCTTAAGATTGTTTTGACTGACGACTCTGACTGAGTATGACATCCAAGACCAAGCAAATAAAAAACATTATTTTTTGCTTAAATATTTGTTCTGGTAAAAGTACACTTGACCTTAAGTTAAATTTGAAACAAAATAAGATGGATTTATTAATTGTGCTTTGAACAAACTAACAGTTTTTCACAGATTAATTTTATGGTATATCTTCTCAGTTTCAAATTTTTCTGTGATGTATGGTTCATCTTCAGGTTACCAAGCAGGTTATCAGTACAGTCAGCAGGCACCTGCTCAGGGAGGAGCTCAGCAGGCAGCCAGCTTCACACAGGCTGGTCAGCCTGCTAGTTCACAGCCTGGTCAGCCTGCTAGTTCACAGCCCTACCCTCCCTCTAGCACCCAAACAAATTTCCCAACCCCAGCGTCACAAGCAGGTTATGGATATAACAATCAGGCTCAGGGGCAGGCAACCCCACAACAAAACCCAGCTTTCCAACAAGGATTTGCTGCCCAGGTACTTTAATCTGATTTTTACTCTATTATATTGAATTGAGAGCAATACAATTCACTTGTCTCTGGCACCACTAGGTTCTGGTGCTCTTGAGCTAAGGAATGTGTTTAAGGGCAGTGACCTTGAGAACTCTTGCAGTAAGGTTGCTAATTAGGAGGTATGCCTTAAACAAGCAAACAATATATAAGGTTTCTTTATAGTTTTATACTGAATATAAGCAAAGAACAGTGTGAACTGAACTATCCATTGCCATATCAGTGAAATACCCTCAAGTACGATATTATACAGCAATCCAAAAAGGAAATTAATCTAAGCTTTTGTTTTTATTGAGGTAGTGACTAGGCTTGTCTTCTGCTTTTAAAGGTAACCTGTATTTCAGATTGTCACTGCAATATGTCTGTTTCCAGGGTCAACAGCAGTTTCCAACTGGGTATTCCCCAGCAGGTGCTCCAGGACAAGCAGCTGGTCCAGGGGGAGCTAACCCTTATTCGCGGGGCCCAGGGCAGGGCGGTTATGCGGCATACCCTAGGCCCCAGGGCCAGTACCCTCAGGGCTACAGATGAAAACTGACTACAATCATAATATAGAATCATGAACAAATGTTGCTGCAATTTTGAGTTTCAACAAAACTATTCTTAACTCAATTAATGCCTGGCCTTTGACAGCTGACAAAATACCACAGTTAAAGTTCAAGGAAAATAAAAAACAAAATATTTAAAATTGTATGTATCAATGTAAAAATTTTACAAGCTTGTACGAGAAGTAGAAACATCTATATGGTAACTTGGCCTGTTGACATCAATTGATGTTAGTAAATTTCAACTTAGGATTATTAATTAAATTTGTGTTTTGTACATCAGTAAATGTGTTTCAAGCTGTACTATTGGTTACATTTGTGCCTACGATTCATCAAAGTTTATATACTGTACATACACATTCTAATGATCAACATCTATTGTAAATTATTATTATTACTGTCTACTTTCAACTTTGTCAGATGTCAAAATTTGGACAGGATACCAAAATCAAATTATTTTATGCTTACTGAAGTAAAAATTCCATTTTATTTATCTTTGAACAAGACCGCTGTTACCTATGATATATGTGACTTTATAAGTAATTAAAGTTCTGTGCTGATCAGGTACCAGTATCTTTACCAATCAAAGGGGTGGCCAGAGACTATAAAGGAGGTAAATCCATTACTCAAGGACTGAAAGTGTCCCCATATATCCAAGGGTAGAATTTCAATACACTCTCAACTGGTCAGACGGACCAGCAGTTTATGACAGTTACTAACCCGCAAAATACTTAACTGGTATGGGATTCTATAACATATGTTATGATAAAATCATAATCAATAAAAAAGAAGAGAAAAAAAACCCATAGGAAACAGTTTAACATTTTTGAAAATAAAATTGGTCTTACCAATAGCAGGTGTGAATGACTAGTCATAAGGCTAGCAGACTAATGTGAATTTCAATCCAAGGGGGTGGTGAATAACATTAGCAAGAAATGATTATGTAATTTAATTATACTGTAAGTCGGTGTCATTGTTGTAATATATTATCTCCCTTCCTTTTCACTGGTCATCCCAATTGGGGTGGGGATAATGTTTAAAAATCAATAGGTGTCCTGTCAAGATTGGTTTTAATCCAGTCATTAGATAGATTCTTGGTTGTGAACTTGGGAATCACCAAGTCTGGATTTTGGTTTTGGTTTAAAACATTTGTAAATCATATGATCCTTTGTTGGGTATTGCTTTGGCTTTACAGGTAACACAACTGCTGCAAAGAAAGCAGTACACAAACGCTTCCTTTTATCATAGATGGTTTCTTTCACCTTTCACCTAACTGGCTCTTTGTTCCTTATTTAAATTGACCAGAGATCATATATATTTGTGTCTATAACTAATCTCAAAACCAGTTTCTTAGATAGGTGGTGATCAAATGATCGCCTTGCTCCTCTCAACACAAAGCTGGTTTTGCATCTTATATGATTGTTCTGTTTTGATCAATTGGGTTGTTCTTGATGTCTAGAGTGTTTCTTCATCTATCAGTGAGTAATTGGGAGGGAACCTATTAGAGCTAGACGGTAACAAGAAGTCACTTATTTGTATCTGGCTTTTGTAATTGTCCTACCTTGACTTTGTTTGTTGCCAATTTGCATAGAAGGTTGATATCCTTCACCGATTTGGCTGGGACTTCATCATATAATTTACATATCTTAAGTATGTTCACAATTCATGCATTTAACTTGCACTCCTTTATGCGTGTTTACACACTGGTAAAACATCCAAAAAAATTTTTTAATACAAAATCGAAAATCCCACCATTACCAAAAGTGGGTTAACTGCTACTAGTATTATATATTGGCATCTTTGTAGGATAATAACCTGATGAGCTTGGATTTTTAAGTGTCGACATTCATTAGTAGCTATATACATGTGTAGTAATGCCTTGTGCATAAATTTGGGGGACAAAAAGCTTAAAACAGAAATGTTTATTGTGGTTTTATTGTATGGATGGAAATGTAGGAGCAAAAACAAGAGAATAAATAATATGAGCAAAAATTATACATAGTGATGGTGTTCATTAATAATGTTTGTATCAAAAGACTTCTGACTTCTTAATATTGTTGTTTCAAGTATAAACACAAGAAGTAATTTCTTTAGTACTGTGAGTCATGGTCCTGTCTTGGGAATATGTCATCCATGTTAATGATTGTAAACATCAGTGGTTATTTTTTAAAGCTATTCATTGTTTACAGCTATTCATTGTTTACAGCTGTTGTTTTAATAACCAATCTTGTCCATACTGTTTTGTATATGTAAGCATGACTCGAGCTGTATAAAAACATTGTACATTAACATTTCTTATGGTCCTATAATAAAACAGTGACAGTACCAACCCAGTATTGGTTTTAGTTTAATTCGTTTTAATGCTCTGGTAATTAAATGTCCAGAGTTGGGTACTCCTTATGGTACATGGGAAGGGAGTTTTAATAAATAGTTTATTTCCCCATTTCTAGTTGAACAGTGTTTGAATACTGTAATTCGGTGTGTCGCTGTAGGACAGGTGTATAATGTACCATCTCCCTATTGAAACTAGAAAATGGTACCAAGATGGTGTACCAAGACCTGTAGACCTATCCCTTTCTAGTTTACGCCAAGGTACCCGTCTTCTTATCTCCTTATTCCAAAGAGGAGCAGGAAGCTGATATGTTTTGTAATATCTTTGCATTGTCCTGTATTTGTTCTGTGATGCTTTTGTTTGTTGCCAATGGTGTCCAGGGTGGTTTCCTTCACCCAGTCAGCTGGCACGTCGTTTTGTAACTGAAATAACCTTAAGTACAGCGTTAAACCCCAATCAAACAAATAATCATTATACCATGATTCCTTATCATTTGACGCCAAAATAATATCACTGTGATTCACAGGTGGTATGTGCTGCGTTTGCACTTTGTTGGTGCCAGATTCCAACTAATTGAATAAACCAACATAGAAATTCCTTAAATTATGGGGTTCAGTTATCTTTAGCGCTTACTATTACTTGAACGGAGGTGCATGGGTGGGCTGTGTAAATGGCTATCCTGTATCAATGAGACATTTCAGTTGTACTGTTTCCCTCAAAACAGTATTCTGACGAGAGAACAATCCCCACATTCCCGAGCCAAGAACAGGCCCGTATTGTCTACTGTATACTTAGCTTAAAAATGTGCAGAATTTTATGGCTGTAAGCAAAGAAAGATATATTTGTTAACTTGTGAGAGGGGGGCCATCTATTATCTCATCGTTGTCCCTTGTTTTCGTTGCCAGAATAAGGCTGACTCGAGCACGTCGTTAATATTCACGACACCGTCCATACATGAAAATATAGCCATTTAGAAATCGCTCGTTTTTTCACAAACACTTTTCCTGTGGTTTATTACATCAATTTGACGTACGGAATTGATAGTGTGAAAGACAAAACATTAATTTATTATCTGGTGCACGCCTCACGCGTTACCGTCCTTTGCAAATATTATTTATTAATATTTCCTAACAATTTGAACTATATATATTTAAAGGATAAAGCTGCAGAAAAACCAAGACGAAGGTGGTATATTCACTTTTTTATGCATCAACTCTTCGCTTTTATAAATAATGAAACATAGTATTTCTATTAAAATGGGAAACTTGGGAGCTGCAGGACTTACTACATTTTCGCTAGTCAACTGTTTTATTCCAAACTACTCTGCACAATTATAACCCATGGCGAAATCATGGACAACAACTAGGCCACATTGCATTGGATGCGTCGAAACTTGGATATCATATGGCGCGGTACGAACCGTCTTTGCTATAGTCGAATAAACTTGTCTTTTATGTACGTAAGTTAGAGTCTCTCTCAGTGTCTAAGCTAGGATTGGAAATTTGCCGGTTATAAATCCCTATTTTGAGGACTTTTGCCTGTCAAAATTTTCCATTTTCCTATCTTTCATGTGTTAAAAACCAGAATTTCTACCTGTCATTTTAACCATTTTAGAAATCTGGTTTTAGTTGTATAGGTATGACATTTTAATGATATTTGTGTTCATAGTGTTAAGTTTCCACACATATCGTGTGCACTTCTCCTGACCATCATGGTTTTCCGTTTTAAAACAAGTTAACACATATATGATCTTAAATTTGTGTACATTTATGTAATTATTTAAATAGGTTGATTTTAAAAAGAATAAACATTTTTCAGAAATCTTATTTTCGTATTAGCAGCCAGTTTGTAAATAACAGAATAAAAGTAATATCAGCTGACAGGAAAAAAAATCTTCCAGTAATATGGACAACCACTTAATCTCAATTGCATTACACTCCAAAAACATTGAGTACTACATTAAACACCGAATTAGACGGGGCCTACGCGAAAGCTCGATTATCGACTATCACTGGATCACAGATTTTAAAAAAAAAAACTCTCATTGCCTGATGCGCCACATTTTATTTTCAATTTTTTTTATAGATCGCTGTGTGGCGATGCTGCTTATCTGAGAAGCTTTTTCCACCAGATCCGTTTTTTGTAGTGTTTCTTACAAAGTTGGCGACCCTGTGAACAATAAGGCGAGGGTCCAGGGGTCCTCTAAATAATTGCAGGCGTGACCCTATATATAAAACCCAATCAAAGAAATAAGAAAAGTCGGGATTGTATAAATGTGACAACGTAATGTTTTATTTACAAACTGGAACTAAAATTTTCTTTGAGTTTTAATTAGCCTTATATCTTTACAGAGTAGGCCAAGGCCTAGTTCTTATGTTAGATCTAGGTATAGGCATACCGGTAGGCTACCTAACATATCGACTAGGCTATGTTATATAAGAAGGAAATCAAAATCTCACTCCGGACATTTGAATGGATATAACAAAGAACGATCTTTGAGAGCTTTTGTTAGTGCAATCAATCTATATAGGCGCCAGTAGACTAGTAGGCCTACTGAGACATATGTCTATATAGGCTACCTAGGCCTATATCTAGAGTAGCCCTATGATATCTAGTTAACACTGCAATCTAATTAAAATTAGATCTCAAAAACGCTTCCCGTATTTTGATTGTCTCTGACATTGAGCTCA